>JBBPBX010020065.1:0-19593 GCA_038048925.1 Garcialebias charrua | reverse complement strand
TATATATATATATATATATATATATATATATATATATATATTTATATAAATAAATACATAAATAAATAAAATTGAAATTAATAAATCTAGACCCCGACATACACATCCCCGTCCCCAAATGTGCTGTTGGTGTGTGTTGTTGCAAAGTGCATTTAAAAAGGGAAGAGAAGGAGCAAAGGCTGGCATTATGCCAGTTTCCCCTCCACTCCAACTTTAACCCAGGCCCTCATTGTCTAAATGCATAATTTCGAATGAGCATAGGCACGGGAGGCGAGAGTGATGTCATCCCGCCACCCATAACCATAGTGCTCACCCCAATTCCTATATGTGAATTTTATGAGGATGTTTATGAGTGAATGTCTAAAGTGTATAATAAAATTGAGTCTCAGGTGGTTCTGAACAACAAAGATGTAAAAACGTTGCATTACACCCGAGTCTCAAAATCCCTACATGTATTAATTTGAGATGAGGAGGGAGGAGGTGCGTGGTGAGGGATGGGGAGAAAATATTTGCAGGAACAATGCTCCCGCAGCGAGTCAGCTCCCCCGCTGACCCTAGATACCCCACCCAGTTTGCCAAGGTCCACCCCAGGAGCGAGGCAAAGAAAACACCTCTCCGGCCGCAAGGCCATTGAGCCAAAGACCAGAGAGGGACATGGCCCCAAGGGCCGCCAACAGCACAACCAACAGCCCACACCCACCAGGGCTGCCCAGGCCCCTACGAACCGCAGTCAGCCCGCCGCCCAAGAGGACACAAAATCCCACATGGACGTCACGGCCAAGAGCGCCCGCCCAACCGCCGACAGAGCCAGGAAGTACCGAGAGCGGGCCCAAACCAGGGCCCCAACCAGGGCCCGCACACCGGCCATGCGTAGTCCCAGACCACCATCAAGGACATCCACTTAGTCCCCACCCCAGAAGAAATACTTCACCCAGCCTTCATACTAACAACTTTCAGAACACATAACACACTAGACACCTAGGCTGGGTTGACCTGCCCCCTCCCATTGGCCATCAGTCACGCTCCCAGACACCCAACCCCCCAGCACATGAACCCCCAGCCCACCAGCGAGCCGAGGACCCCCGGCCAGGGCCGGGCACCAGAGTGTGAGCCAGCCCATAGCCCGGCGACCCGAGTCCGACTATTTCTAGCCGGAATCTCTCAACCTCACACACTAGCTCAGGCTCCTTCCCCACCAGAGAGGTGACATTCCACGTCCCAATAGCCAGCTCCTGTAGCTGAGGATCAGACCCCCAACGTCCCCGCCCTACCAAGCCCACATTGCACTCTACCCTTTTGGCCCCTCCCACAAGTGGTGAGCTCATGGGAAGGGGGACCCATGTCTCCTTTTTGGGCTGTAGGACCCCAGTGACCAACGCCCGCGCAAGGGAACATTGGTTCCATTAATTTTAATCATCATAGGGGTCTTTGGGCTACACTTTGACATAGTCACTGAGACTAATTCTTAGCACATACTACAATTGCTGACTGACTACATACATTGTTTTGTTTAGAATGTTGAAGTTGGCAGGAAAAAAGTATTTCAAGGAATGGCAGTTTCTTTTTTTTTTTTTATTAACAAAAGTCTTTTTTTGTTCTTCAGGATCACGGTGTACCTTTCAGAATCTCACTAAAATAGTTCCCTTATAAGGTAATTTAAATCAGCCCAGGTTCACAGAGTAAACAATAAATTTAGTGTAATTTTGT
This sequence comes from Garcialebias charrua, assembly GCA_038048925.1. Lineage (NCBI taxonomy): Eukaryota > Metazoa > Chordata > Actinopteri > Cyprinodontiformes > Rivulidae > Garcialebias > Garcialebias charrua. Next base: position 17,886 of record JBBPBX010020065.1, on the reverse strand, counting down.
AGATGGGTGTCTCGTTCCTCACTTTTCTGGAACCAGATAGTTTATATTCCTCACCTGAAGCAGGTTGGTGTCACATAATGGCAATTTATTTTTGTTAGCAGCGTTGAGTGACTCCCTTTGTTAAAGAGCTGACATATGTTCACTTGAAAACCACCGTTGAAACGTAGACTGCCTTATGAAACAAACGTGAGGGTGTGTGTGACTAAGTTTACGTAAGTTGTATGAATGTTTTTTGTGTGTGGGTATTCTGTCTCTGGGCTCTAATTAGAGTTGGGGGGGTGGGGGGTGTTCAGGTGTCTCCGATTGCTTTCTTGTAACCTGATGCTGACTCAAGTCTCCGGTTTCCTTAAAAAAACACGTCCGGTCATTGAAGATTACAGCTGCTTTTCAGTGGGAGCTATTTTGAAATATTCTTGGAAAATATGTTATATGTGTTCTTATAGCTTTAGGTATTTTTAATAGTGTTTTGGGCCGCAGAGGGGGGTTCCTGCTGATTAAAATTTAATGAACATCTGAGCTCCGTGCAGCCTGAGTGTAGCATTCCTGCACTCTTTATTGCTGTGTATTTATGCAGACTGAGCTGCAAACACAGGCGTTGGCTCTTCTATTGTGAAGGTATCAGATTTACCTTTAAGTTCATGTTTCACCTCCTGTAATGGTGTGTGTGTGTGTGTGTGTGTGTGTGTGTGTGTGTGTGCGCGCGCGCGTGTGTGTGTGTTAAGAAAGTAAAAAAAAACTGGCCCTGACATTTAATTTCAGTAATTTCTTTGTCCCATTCCTCCATTTTCTTTGAACTTCCTCATTCTTGTGCACTCTGTCCTTTATTGCACCTATTTTCTATTAGCTTAAAGGAGTTCTGTAGAACTTCAAATGGCAGTGTGGTAAGCCTTGGTTGCAGCTTTTATAATAAACAAGTGGTACACCTGTGTCCATGTGTTATAAACTTTAAGAGGGACAAAGTGAACAGGACAGCAATCCACTTGGATCCAAGCCCTGCTTATTAGTTATTCAGTTCTATCGGACTAACGGTTCATTTATACTTCATCAGAAGTAACGACATTCAGTTAAAAAAAAAAGTATTTTTGATTGAGCACTGTCTCCAATAACAGACATAAGCCCATCAGAAGTATGGTCTCACAGGGTTTGAGCCAAGTATCGTGTGATTGGTCAGATAATCATTGTGGTGTTTACAATTTAAAATGGCAGCAAAACGCTGCTCTCCTGTCACCCAACTCTGCTGAGCATCCGCTGGCCGAGGCTGTTAGAAAGTACAATTTAGAACTGTTCCAGCCAAACTTGTAAAGATAGTCAAATAAAATGTTTAAACATAATCAAAGGTCTTCAAATTAATGGTCATCAAAGAACTTGGGGAAGGAAATTGGACATTTTGTGTTCATGGAGGAGACAGAGTGGGGACACAGCCAGAGCGTGCCTTGTGCAGTGTAGTCGCACTATCTGTACGAAACTGTGGCGGCTGCTTCATAAGAAATTTATAAAATGGCACTTTTCCTTGGTTAACAACCGGAATATCAGACCTTTCTCTTCCAACTCCTCCATCATCAACTGAAAATAAACATCCACTCTGCCAACTGTGCTGTCGCTCTTTGCATATGACATGCTGCAATGGGAGAGATTACCAGAACGTCTCCCCCACAGTTTTTCTTTGAGTACAAAATGTCCATGAAAAAATGACCGTCTCACAATCATGTCAGCAAAATCGAATGTCTGTCGTCTTGTGAAGCATAAACCAGCCTTTAAGGTGTAGTTAGACACATGGTTTCCATTAATTCTGACATGAAAGAGCAGAGGTGCCATTTACACCAGCTCTTCAGATGCTGCATAGCTTCAATTTTGACTTCAAGCAATGGGGATCAGGTAGCAAAACAATAGCTAAAGTAGCTAAAATAGCTTAAAAAATGCAAGCTAAAAACTAAAGTAGCATTAGCTACTAAAAATGGTAAAACTAAAAATGTCATCCTAAAGTAGAGTACAATAGCAAAAAGTACCGTATTTTCCGACCTATAAGTCACAGTTTTTTTAAAACTAATTTTCATGTCCTGCAACTTATGGGGCGAAGCAACATATTTATGGATTTTTTTCCCATATTTTTAGACCAATTTTTGGCTCAGATATGACCGTTTCCATTCATTCTGACGAAAAAAATGGAGCAGTACCACTTTCGGCCGCTAGGGTCCGCCGACCTTTCCCGTTTTAAGTAAAAGTTCAGCTCAGACACATCCTTGCTATAATTTTCAGCAAACAAATAATTGTTTTTACCGTGTTAATCTTGTTAAAGCCCTTCCGTGCTCGCTCCTGTGTCCATTTGCAGCCAATCAATTTTGGGCAAAACACGGCCCACATTTCTGGGTTGTCAGCGGTGACGCGTAACATACACGACGCATCAGCGGTGACGCATAATAGATACAACGTATACGGAGGTGCGACACGTTTATGGATTTTTCCAATTTATTGGACATATTGGACTAAAGCGACTTATGGGGCGGAGCGACTTAAAGGCTGGAAAATATGGTAACAGAATTTAATCCAAAAGCTGAAAGTAGCAAAACCTTTACTGAAAGAAATACAAACCATTTTTAAATATATTATTTATATTAAATTTTCAAACATTTGCAGAAACCTGTAAGTTATACATTGCAACTATGCTGAAACAGACTTGAAAGTGAACAGTTTATTGCAGTTTACTGCGAAATTGTTCAGAAATAAAGGTAAATAATTTGAGAATTATACAAGTTACAAAATCCGTAAGACATAACTGGGATGTTTTGAATGAGCTAAGTATTTTTACTGGTAGAATGTGTAAAATAACACAAAGTATCCCGAAATATTTACACGATAAAAAAAAAGTTTGGAAGGAAAAAATAAGGTCTATTTCAAGAGTTGTTGTTGTTGTTGTTGTTGTTGTTGTGTAGAGACTTCAACAGAAAAAGAGGAAACAAACTGGTGGTGACTTTAAATGTGCTACTGATCTGAGTGAGTGAGTGAGTGAGTGAGTGAGTGAGTGAGTGAGTGAGTGAGTGAGTGAGTGAGTGAGTGAGTAAGTAAGTGAGTGAGTGAGAGAGAGAGAAGGAGGAAGGAAAGAAAGAAGGAGAGAGACAGATAAGACGGTAAACATTAAACTGTTCCACTTCATCCTCATCACCCTCATCATCATCATCATGGAGTGAGCGTGCAGGGAGAGGGAGCCTGGAGGAGTCGCACCAGCAGCCAGCTTGTGATCAGCTGTGGTCGGAGTTTGCGCAGCAGCGATGTTCCTGATCGGTCAGTGACGGGGAGAACGCAGGCAGAGGAGAGGCAAGACAGCCGCCGGCTTGCTGTTGATGTTGTTGGACTGACATCTCATGGGGACATGAACAGTGTGGATCCAGCCTCTAACAAACTGTTGACTTTCAATCAGCGGTAAACTCAGATCCCTGCTCTTACCTGTGTGAACGCATGTGCTCATCTGTTGAATGCCTCTGTTCGGTTGCTCTGCCATCCCTGCAGCATGTTAATGCAGGTTAGACAACCCAACACCTGCTCGGGTGCACAAGCAGAGTGCACCTATTACAGTTAGTCCAGTTTCATGCTCTTTTATGTACAAATTGAAGGCTTTGTTGAGATGTTACTGCATGTGCATCAAAAGCTGGATTAACAGTTTAAAATTAAACACAGCTTTTTAAAATGTCTACTCTTAAAGCGGTTTGATATTCAGTTTTATCATAGTAACGGTTTGTTAAATGAGCTGCTGTTCGGACAACACGGAAAACTCTGAATTATTCATGTGATGCTGTGCAGTTCAAGGTAAAGTGTGTGTGTGTTGTGGGGTGGGTGGGGGTTTGCATGCAGCTGGGTGCCAGAGACAATACTAAAGATGTAGCTGAGCTGGATTCATTCATCAGGCTGGAAATGTGCAGCTTTGTTGAACTGTGGTCCAAAGATGGGTTTAGCTTTTTTATTACAGGAGCTGAGAATGTCCCCATGCACCGTTTTTCTCTTGTTTAAGTAGTTCAGCACAGAGAGAGAGGCGCCAGAAAAGACTCACACTTGTTCTTTACTGGATCTGTGAGGTTCCTTCAGCATTATCTTTTGCTATCTTCAGTGGTTTTCATTTATTTTATTGCTTTAACCAAGGTTTTGTGAATATTTCATAAGCTGGACAGTCAGTGTGCACCGTGCAGCTGTATGAAAAAATTTAAAGGGATATGACAGACATTTTAAAGTTGGGTTCTATGGAAAGATTATTAACGATTAATATCACTAAGATAAGACATTATTAGCTGCTTAATATGATTTACAGTAGTCCCTCGCTACTTTGCGGTTCATTTTTTTGCAGACTCACTCTACCACCAATAAGATTGGACATGACACAATTGGCTGATTGATGGACGAGCCGCACAATTGGCATGGAATTTTTCATTTAAAATAAATTATTTTAAATTATTTAGCACCTGCTGCATCTGTGTGGAGCCCACAGCAGCAGGAGAAGCTTCCTCCTGCAGCGTGTCATATCTCCGCTCTACAGCAGAGCAGTGGGCGTGGCCGAGAGCACTAGTAGATGGCAGCAGAGATCATGACAGTCTGTGCTCTTTTAGAGCATTTATAGTTTAGAAACATTGTTTAGAATATTGCAAGAGTGTGGGCATATATATATATAAGTACTAAAATGCTGATGCTGCAAAAGTCCAGAATGCTGCAGCCCGATTCTTAACTGGTACAGGCCATAGAGAGCACATCACACCAGTTTTGGCCTCCCTGCACTGGCTACTCATTCACCTTCGGATCCAGTTTAAAATACTTATGTATGTTTTTTAATCTCTGAATAGTTCCGCTCCAGAGTCTTTATTGTCATTTGCACCGCATGTGGTACATGTGATGAAAACGAGATTATGTACACAGGGTCCCAGTTACATCCAACAACAAAATGTAAGAGAAAAACAGTAATAACATCTAGGATTAACTAAGAAAAACATCAACTAGTAATACACTAAGCCCTAATGTAGTAGAAAAACATCATTATAAACAGCAGCACGAACATGAGTCTGTATGAGCAGATGGTCACAGATGAACACAGCAACAAGAAACAGATCAGCATCAGCATGATGTGATATTTTGCAGTGTTTATTCTTATTATTTATTTATTCATGAGTCTAACAGCCTCAGGGTAGAAGCTGTTCCTCAGTCTAGTGGTTCTACATTTGATGCTCCTCAACCTCCGTCCTGAGGGGAGTGGGGCAAAGAGTGAGTGTGCTGGGTGAGTGAGGTCTTTCATGATGCAGGTGGCTCTTTTCCTGCATCTGGAGGTGTAAATGTCTGTGATGGTGGGGAGACTGACTCCAACAGACTTCTGTGCAGCCTTCACCACTCTCTGTAGAGCTTTCCTCTCTGCAACTGTGCAGCCTCCATGCCACACGTTGATGCTGGAGCACAGGACGCTCTCCACTGCACACCTGTAGAAGGAGGTGAGGACTGGGCTGCTCAGACCAGCTCGTCTCAGCCGTCTGAGGAAGTAGAGTCTCTGATGACCTTTCTTGATCAGGCTGGTGGTGTTGTTGCTCCAGCTGAGGTTATCATTCATGTGTACACCCAAGTATCTTGTAGCTGGAGACCACTTCCACTGCAGATCCTCTTATGTTCAGTGGGTGTGGGTGTGTTTGTTCCTTCTGAAGTCCACAATCATCTCCTTTGTCTTCTTCACATTTATGTGAAGGTTATTCTCTTTGCACCAGCTCTCCAGGTGTTCCACCTCCTGTCTGTAGCTGGACTCATCATTGTTTGTGATGCATCCCACCACCGCTGTATCATCTGCAAACTTTACAATATGACAGCCTGGATGGGTAGCTGCACAATCATATGTGAGCAGAGTGAACAGGAGAGGGCTCAACACACATCCTTGAGGAGAGCCAGTGCTGAGGGTAATGGTGGAGGAGGAGAAGTTGTGGATCCTCACTGACTGTGGTCTGTTTGTTAAGAAGTCTAGTACCCAGTTACAAATGGAGGGGCTTAGTCCAAGTGTGGATAGTTTGTCTATCAGAGTTTGGGGGATCATGGTGTTGAAGGCAGATGTGAAGTCCACAAAGAGCATACAGACGTAGGAGTCCTTCTGATCCAGGTGGGTGAGAGCAGTGTGGACCACAGAAGAGATGGCATCCTCTGTTGATCGGTTCTCAGGGTATGCATACTGATGAGGGTCCTCGTTGATGTTGACGGTTGTTTGATGTGGGTCATGACCAGTTTTTCAAAGCAATTTGCGACTATCAGGGTGAGGGCCACCGGCCGATAATCATTCAGACCAGTCACTGTGGAGCTTTTTGGGACTGGGATGATGGTGGTGGTCTTCAGGCAGGTGGGAACTGTTTCCAGGGCAAGTGAGGTGGTGAAGATGTCAGCCAGCACCTCACAGAGCTGATCCGCACATTCCTTCAGAACTTTCCCGGGGATGTTGTCTGGGCCGGTTGTCTCCACCTTATCTCACTGACCTTCTGCGGCCATATGTCCCACAGCGCTCTCTGAGATGCTTCTTTCAATCCCAGATACTCGCCATAAGCTCAGAGGTGACAGGGCTTTCTCTGTTGCAGGTCCAAGACTGTGGAATGAGTTACCTTCAGTCTTGCTTGAAACCCCACTTCTATTCTCTTGCCTTTAACACGGTGTGATTTGTTTTGATCCTCTCTGTACTATACATTGTTCGCAATTTTAGTTAGTTTCTGTTTGCTATTTGTATCTATATTTTTATTTTATGTTTTTCCTGTTTGCTATGCTTGTTTGTTTTCTATTGTACAGCACTTTGGTTGGCCTAGTGTCTGTTTAAGTGCTCTATGAATAAAGTGGTATGGTATGGTAAAATAAACTACTACTTACGACTTGTACTTCTATTCCTACTTAGTGGTTTTTCACTCATCGCGGGGTTTCAAGGTACAGATCCCCCACGATAAACGAGGGCCTACTGTAGTTTGACTTTAATCTAAAACTAATTTTGTCATCTTAAAACAAGGTCAGCCTTTAAAATGTCATATGCCCAGAATATCATCTTCCACAGGAAAAAGTGGATGTTTTTGCCACATATTGCATAAAAAATGGACCACTTTGAATGAAACACTCAAGAAGTAATTTTTGAATGTACATGTAGATGTAGGTGGGAGTGGTGGCGCAGTGGTTAAGAAGGTGAGCTTGTGATCGGAATATCGCCGGTTCAAGCCCCGGTACCGACAACATCAACAATGTGGGTGTGATAAGTGAAGCTGTCACACCTGTCTCCACCCTCATCTGCCCCACTCTGGGCCCTTGAGCAAGGCCCTTAACCCACACCATCTGCTCCCCCAGGAACCCTAGATAACAGCTCTTTGCTCCACACAGAGGGCTGTGGTAGCTCGGTGGTCTGTTGTTGTGTCAGGAAGGGCATCCGGCGTAAAAAAACAATTGCCAAGTCTTTGTGCAATTAGTTTGCTGTGGCGACCCCTGATGAAGGGAGAAGCTGAAAAAAAATATATATAACATAGATGTCATGATTAGTGATTTATTTTTGGTTATTTTTTGTGTTTATTGTCAGGTTTACTTGTTTGTAGTTTTCATGTTTGTTGTCTGTTGTTTGTGGTCTTTGTGTTTAGTTCTGTTCCTTTGTGTTTCCCTGCGTCACCAGTTCATTGTCCCAATGCTTTTCCTCAGTTAGTGTCAGCTTCTCTGTCCTGCCACGCCCACCTTCACCTGTTTCCAGTAACCATCAAGCTGCATGTCTTCAGTCTCCTCATCAGCTCCAGTCCTTTTAGTCTGCCAGTCTTCACTTCATCTGAAGTCTGGCGTTGTGCTTCAAACCTTTTCTCATTCTCCTCTTAGTTACTTTTTAAATATATTTTTGTATTTGTAAATCTTTAAAGCTCCTCACGTTTGTTGTTGTTTGATCAAAAATGGACAACATTTGAAAAGTGCGCATGCACAAAATGTTTCAGTTTTATGAAACCAAACATGTTTCTGTATGCCTTCAATCAATCAAGCAATCAATCAATCATTGCCAATGTTATTAAAACAAGATAAAGTGGGAGTATCTACATCACATACTCATAAACCACCACTAGAAGTAGCCCCAGAATAAGTAGTGTGCCCAGAAAATAAATAAATAAATGAAATACAATTAAAATAAAATAGGGATACAGTACCAGAATAAAGTACATATGTCTTTGTTAATCTCACTCAGGGAGAGGATTGGGTGCTGCAGCAATGCAATATTCAGTTTGTAGTTATTTTAGGTGCTTCCCTTCCCTGAGGCCTTTCTAGACTTGTGTAGAGGTGGTAAACATTTTGTTGTTTGTGGCACTACTTCAAAATGTCCAAAATATCCCTTTAACTTAGTTTGTATAAATCAAGCTTTAAAACAGAAAATTCAGTTGGGTTCATCTGAAAATTTCTGGCTTTTAATTTCCCTCCCAATTTCAAAGTCAAAGTCAACTTTATTGTCAAAACTGCAATATGTACAGGACATACATTGAAATTGCATTTCTCCCAGTCTCTCGGTGCAACAGTAACCATTTAAACACTAAACCACTAAAACATTTAATAAACAAGCATAAAATGAAATAATAAGAGTGTAATACTGTCCTGAGTTTTTGCATAGTAGTATAAAAGTATAAAAAGTTCCACCAACACTAAACACTAACATTTAATAAACATAATCATAAAATGAAATAATAAAAGTGTAATCCTGAGTTTTTTCATAGAAGTATAAAAGTATTAAAAAAAGGTATATAATAATAATAATAATAATAATGAATTCAATTTATAACGCACTTTTCATTAGTGAAAATCTCAAAGTGCTACACACATTGAATGCTACACACATTCATACACCAGTAGTGGCAGACTACCATGCAAGGTGCTTTCCAGTCCTACCGGGAGCAACTATCTCCCTATCTATATAAATGAAGGTTCTGGCATTGAAATTTGTAAAAGAGTGACAAAGCAGCATATGAGGTTAATGTACACAGTATATGTATGAGGTAGTTGATATTGGTATAGAGGTAAAGTGGCATATGCAATAAGGCTAGTAAAAAGAATATATACTGTATATCAGCAGTAGTGTAGATATAAAAAGTGTAAATGTAAACAGTAGTAATAAATGTAAACAGTAGTAATAAATGTAAACAGTAGTAATAAATGTAAACAGTAAATGTAAACAGTAGTATGACTATAGGCAGTAATGTAATACAAACATTAGTGCAAATATGAGAAGTAGTGCAAACTGAATGAGCACATGACCGTGAGTTGAGTGAATGACCCGTATTGATGACACAGAGTCCAGTGTTAAAAACTTTGTGTTGTGTGGTGGTGTGTGAAAGTTTTTTGTGATTAAGGCAGTACAAGTGGGAGGGAGGGCAGAGCAGGCAGAGTGTTTAGCATCCTGACTGCCTGATGAACAGAGCTGTCATTTAGTCTGCTGGTTCGAGCCTGGAGACTCCTCAGTCTCCTCCCTGATGGCAGCAGTCTGAAGCAGCTGTGTAGTGGGTGTGTGGGATCACCTGCCATGCAGAGGGCTTTCCGAGTGAGGCGGTTGCTGTGTAAGTCCTGTAGTGAGGGGAAGGAGGTGCCGACAATCTTCTCAGCTGCTCTCACGATGCGCTGGAGGGTCTTGCGGCAGGATGCAGTACATGCACCAAACCACACCGTGATGCAGCTTGTCAGGACACTTTCTATGGCTCCCCTGTAGAAGGTGCACATGATGGGGGTTGGAGCTCCAGCCCTTTTCAGCTTGCGGAGAAAGTAGAGACGCTGGTGAGCCTTCTTGGCCAGTGATGCAGTGTTCCTGCTCCAGGACAGGTCCTTTGAGACGTGCACTCCCAGGAACTTGGTGCTGTCCACTCTCTCCACTGTGGTGCTGTTGATGGTCAGAGGGGCATGTTGGGCATCCCTCTTCCTGAAGTCCACAACAATCTCCTTTGTCTTCTCCACGTTGAGAGTGAGATTGTTGTGTCCGCACCACAAGGCCAGGCGGCTCACCTGTCACCAATTTTAGGACACTATTAAACATTTAAACATTTTGGTTGTTTGGAGTAATTGAAGTACAACAGCTGTATTTATTTTAAATCTAAGGAGTAATTTATGACTGATTATTTGTTAAAATCTCTTTAAAATTTTGAGTCTATAGGTTCTTTTTTTGTCTGAGATGTCTGTGTTTTGACTCCTGGTTTGTCTTTTCACATTTTCAGAGTCTAATTTGTAAAATATGATTTATTTGAGGGAAAGAGCAAAGAGCAATACTTGGATGTAGCATTTCAGTGTCCACTTCCCATGCGTGTTGTGACAGAAACTGTAATTTGTGAACTTTTCCTGTGACTCTTCTTCATATGGGAGCAGCAAAGTAGTGAATATCCATCTTCGCTCTTTGTGTTTACGAGCTGTGTGTCTCTGCTCTCAGCTCTCACAGTCACTTTTCTTTTTCTTTGGCTAACATCCATTAGGCTGCAGGAAAGAGAATGTCTGGATGCCGGATTACACAGTACAAATAGTGATGTAAGGACGTAAGAGCAGCTTTGAATGCAGGATAATGATTATATGTGGTACTTAAAATCTTGTGCAGTTTTCAGGAAGGCTGAAAACTTCTTTCATGCTGCAGCAACACAGGATGAATGCATGATATGCAGAACGAGAATGCCAAAATTATCATTTTTGAAATATAAATTTTAAATTTAATGGCTTCACAAGTCAGATATGTGGTCAACATTTTGTGTGATAACAAATGTATAGGTACAGTTATTGTTTTGTTTTTCAAATCAATTAAATCAAATGCTCCTCCCCCAAACAATGAACACGGCGCTTCAGCATCTGAATCTTTGATTTGCTGTTACCGATGTTTGGCTGCTTCACTTTGCTTCTTTGTAACTTCTTATTTATTTACTATAACTAATGCTAGATCTGTTTATTTATTAAAGTTTATGGATTTTTTTTTGTTAATTTAATACCACTATAATTGTAGCAAAATTATATGATATTTTATGCTACGTCATCTTATTTCTTTAATGCATTTGACACAGAATGACACTAAACTGAGTCTGAGTCTGACATCAGAACTGCGTGGTCACCATTTTGACTTAGCTTACACACAGGTCATGCACAGCCAGGTTAGACTGCTGAAAAGTAAATACATTGCCCTATTTTGGTCATGGGGATATTGCCCCCAGTTTGTTAAAACAGTGACATGTATTAAGTTAATCTGCAATTTATCACTTTTACCTTAATATTTCTCATAAATGTCTCATGTCGACTCCAAACAGCCAAATTGTGATTACTTACTCCAAAGTTGGGCTTACAACTTCTCCAAGATCTATTCCTTCCAACCGTCCCATGAACACTGCCAGAAAGTTCCACAGTCCTGCCTGCTCAGCTTTGATACAGGTCCACAGATAGTTCACACAGTCTAAGTGTTGCCAAGCTCGGCACACACATTCCAGACAGCTAAACAGCTGCTGACATTTCCAATTTTGTTGATAATCCAGATTTCCACCAACTCCAAAAAACAGAATCCAGTTATCATAAATCCATTTATGTTTCCGAGTTGAAGAGCACTCTCCTTCATCTTGTCTTTTTGTTTATAAAATTTGATCAGTTGTGTTGAGAGACCAACGGAACAAATCCATATTTACAATTTGGAAGGTGTGCAAAAAGGAACTCTGAAAAAGGTTCACAAGACTAAGAGCAAAAGCAGAGACAGAGCGGAAGAGGAAGCGTCTGCTTTCTCCAAGAGCAAACCAAAAAAAAGTTGATCAGGTTGTTGACCTGTGGAATGTTGGTCTACTCCTCTTTAATGTCTGCGTGAAGTTGCTGGATATTGTCAGGATCTGGAACACAATTTTGTATGTGTTGATTCATGCTCCAGTATGAGGTGATGGTTGTGGCTGAATGGCACAAAAATGGGCCTCAGGATCTCATCACAGTGTCTCTGTGCATTCAAAATATCATCAATAAAATGCACCTGTGCTCATTGTCAGGGCCAATTGTTCATTATTTCCTGAAATTTTCGTTGGAATTTGTCCAGTAGTTCATGAGGTATTTTGTGGACAAACATTTGACTCCTAAAATTATTTCCAAAGTTTTAAAAACAGATCTTGTATGATCAGTTAGTTATTAAAATATTTGTTGACAGTCAGTCTCAGCTACTACCACACCAAATGTTTAGGTCATTATCGGTGATATTGACTAAGCTATAGACATTTTTACTGAGCAGTCAGTGCTAAAGAATTGATTCAATAATTGCACTGGTGTATCTTCAAAAATGGGATGCTTTGATTTCACCCAAGGTATTATTAGTCCTCAAAACAGCTGATCATTTGTCAAATTAACCCACGCCTACTGTCCTTGTCTGTTAATTAACGTCTGATTTAGTAAGACCGCTGTTGCCAAATGCTGCCAAAAGCAACAGATTGCTCATTCAAATGTTACACCAACGGGTTCAATTGCTATCAGATCAATAAAATACTGAGTGTCTTAGAGAAGGTGTAGACTGATTTTCAAACCATGAGTTTGGGCTTTCAATTTGGTCAGAAAGAGAATTTTTAAAGCTCACTGGGTTTGAAAAGGTCATAAAACAATAAAAAAAAAAATCTAGAGTTCAGACTTTACCCGTTCACTTTAAGAAGACTGTTTGCAAAAAAAATATAAAACCTTTCATTCATCATGTCATTCCCGTGAGTGTGCAACCCACAAGATGCCTGATAGTCTGCATGGTAACATACTAAGTAGCTTAAAGGGATAGTTCAATCATTTTGAAGCGAGTTTTTGTGGGAAAAAAATTAATAACGTATATCGTACCAGTTATTAAAAAAAAGCTTATTAAACAGCTTAACTCTGGAGAAGTAACAAAAAATCGACAGAACCGATGAGCTAATGTCTAGTCCAAATGCAACTAATATTAAAGTGGATTACTGCAGTCTTCATATGTACCACAGCAGTTCAGGTGAAAGCTATTAGATAAACCTGTACACCACCACAAGTTTTTTGTGGCACAGTATTGAAGTTGGCAGAGCTGCTGCCTCTCAGCGAGAAGGTCGCTAGCTCAAATCCCAGCCTGGGACCATTCTGGGTGGAGTTTGGATGTTCTCTCAGTGCATGTGTGGGTTCTCTCTGGGCATTCCAGTTTCCTCCCACGGAACAAAAACATGCATGTTAGACTGGTAACTCTAAATGATCCCTAGGTGTGAGTGAGAGAGTGAATGGTTGTTTGTCTTGTTTGCCTATGTGTCCCTGTGATAGGCTTGCGACCTGTCCAGGGTGTCCCTCGCCTCTCCAACAGTGATAGCTGGATATGGCACCAGTGACCCCCGGGAACTAGGGATGCACCGATCCACGTTTCTTACTTCCGATCCGATCCGATACTTAATTATGGATATCGACCGATACCGATACTTTTCCCGATCCGATACCGTTCAGGTATATGAGGCAGTAATAATGAATTTCTTGAATGGAGAGCATAGTGCCACAATCAAAAATGAAACTAAAAAACGGAGAGTGGACTGTGTTGATTTCCCATAATGATTTGCAGTATTTAGTGTTCCGGGCTGTACCATGAGTCAGAAGGACATCTGTGATATAGACCTGCCTCTTGTGTGCTATTAAAGTTTGGGTATTACCTGTTGTGAGTCTCAGAGTCTCTTCTTTGGGTTTAACTCACACAATGTTAAGACAGAACTCACAGAGTATGGTGCAATCTACGTGCTCTCCGACATACATCAAGGATCGGAAATATCGGCGGGTTGGATCGGAAAATCCGATACGTAAATTAAATGCTGGTATCGGATGCCGATACCGATACTGGATCGGATCGGCCCCATCCCTACCGGGAACCAAAAAGGAAGAAGTGGATAAAAGATAATGGATGGATGGATGAATGGATGGAAGGAATGGTATGCATGTCACAGAAACAAGAATATGACCCATTACTTCCAATAAGATGAAAGGGCATTATTTATGGTCAGCTGTTCACAAAACCTGAACTTGACCTCTCAGTAAAACCCTGGTAAAGCCTTAGTGGTTCAACTTATTTAAGGCTTCTTTGTTCTATGGGTGCAGTGCTGTGCCTTGGTAATCTGGCTTCAGTTCAGCAGACTTCCTCACCAACACACTTCGTGCTCAGTATTTGCCGTTTTTAGATGACAAATGAAATGAGCTGTATTAAGAAAGGATTGAGTTAAAACAGGGGGTGGAATAAATAATTACCCCTCCTCTTCTATTACCTAAAGAAACGTGTTCTGCAGAATGCATCGTATACATCGTAATAGAGCTTTAAAAGCTGTTTCTATGGTGGAATATTTTGACTGAAGCATATGAGATGCATGTCATCAAGACATCAGGAAATTGTGTAAACCTGTTAAAATGGACATTTTGTCTCCTTTAATCCACAAGTTTGACATTTTGATGACTCCAGTTTAGGTCCATGCAGGCAGCTCAGCACCACATCAGTTTATGTTTTACGCACATTAAGTCGACAACGCAGAATAAGCTGTCTGACAACATCGTCGCTCAGAGTGATGTGCTAAACACACTTCCTTGAACCTCACATGTGCATGCCTGTTTGGATCCGTGACTACATCTCTTACAACCCATACACATTTCAACAGCACTTCAACCCTCACTTCTTCATTAGTACTTTATAACACCTGAGTTCAATGTGTTACTTATAATAAATACTAAAGTATTTTACACCCTAATATGAGACCTTTGGTTCAACCCAAACTGGGTCCAGCAACAGGACTATAATCACAGGCACACCAAAAAAATAAATGAAACAGAATGGCTGAAGAATAAAAGAAATATGATGTTGTGGTTCAGTCAATGGGCAGAAACCTTGACCCAACTGAAATGCTGTGGCAAGACCTTAAGAGAGCTGTGTATAAACTAATGCCCGCAGGCCTCAGTGAATGTTGGGGTAAAAAGCGGGTCTCAATAACATTGAGGAGGATGGAAAAGGTCACACAGAAGGCATATTTTAGAGCTCTGACACGTAAATGTGGTTCGACAGATCATTTCCGTGATTCTCAAGGTTCAGACCTTGGTCAATCCGGACCCAGCCCACATGTCATATTGCATTGCAATGGAATGCATTAGTAAAAATACAATAAGGTGTATGTTTACTTGTTATAGAAGTGGTAGGGCTCCTTTGAGAGTGTGCAAAAGAGCAAAGGAGGGAGTGAAGTTGTGTGTGTGTGTGTGAAGAACATAAGTGAGGTGGTGGAATTTAGACATACAAGTATGAACGTCTTGCAGTAAATGTACAATTTAGGCTGCAGTAACAGCAATGCATGCTCTGACATGTACTGTATATTTTTACGCATGTCAACATTAGTAAATCAGCTAAAAGTTTTAAATGTATTCACATCACATTCTCACCCTTCTCACCCTGCATACGGTCTGTTCGAACGACTTCCCTCAGGCAGGAGGCTTCGGTCAATTGGGACCAGAACCTCCCGCCATAAAAACAGTTTCTTCCCCTCTGCTGTCAGACTTTTGAACACTCATAACCATGTTACCTCATAACTTGCCTTGGTCGTTGTATTTTGTATTTTGATTTGGAATCACTGTATCACTGTATTTTGATTGCACCACTCTAATTGCGCTGTTTTTAGTAGGTTTTGTTCACTGAATATTGTATTGATGTTTTATGTTTTATGTTTTTTATGTTTTATGTTTCTATATTTTATGCACCGTTATGCCGAAACAAATTCCTAGTCTGTGAATCCTGTTCATTGACAATGGCAATGAAAAACTGAATCTGAATGCAGTTTTACAAACAGTGAGACAGGCGTCCTCTGTCAGCTGAAAGGAAGGTCTCCATCAACATTATCTATGGTAAATGTGCAAAGACAGAAAGGTAGATTAAGAAAATTGAGTTTTCAAAGATGAGTTGTGGGCAGAGAAACATGCATTAATTTTGTCCTCACCACCTTTGAGTTTACATTTCTGTGTGAGTCTGCGGTCTCAGAAGCAGATGTAGAAAAAGGTCACATCGTGGCCATCTGACAAAATACATACACTGAACAAAAATATAAATGCAACACTTTTGTTTTTGCTCTATTCATCATGAGCTGAACTCAAAGATCTAAGACTTCTGCTATGTACAAAATAGGCCTTTTTCGCTCAAAAATTGTTCACAAATTCGTGTAAATCAGTGTTAGTGGGAACTTCTCCTTTGCTGAGGTAATCCATCCACCTCACAGGTGTGGTATATCAAACTGCTGATTAGACAGCATGATTACTGCACAGGTGTGCCTTAGGCCGACCACAATAAAAGGCCACAAAATGTGCAGTTTCATCATAGAGGGGGCGGTTGTAGATGAGTGGTTAGAGATGTCATCCTCCAATGGGAGAGTTGGGGGTTCAATTCCACCAGCAGTCACATGCTGAAGTGTCCCTGGGCAAGACACTGAACCCCTCATTGCCTCTGATGTGTGTCCCATCAGTGTATGAATGTGATAAAGCTCTGATTAATCTTTGTAGAGATCTAGTAGAGTGCTGTATGAATGAGTAAATGAGGGCAAAGATTGTGTTGTAAAGTGCTTCGTGTATCTTGATAAGACAGAAAGGTGCTATACAAATACAATCCATTTACCATTTACAGCACAATGCTACAGATGATGCTAGTTTTGAGGGAGCATACAGTTTGTTTTATTAAAAGTTAATTAAGTTCAGTTTATTAAAACGAATTTGATTTCACTAGTTGTTCCAGACATTCGACCTTTCTAGAAAAAAAATCAGATTTGAACCTTTGAGTGTTTAATTTGAGAACCTCAGTACTTTTGTATTACAAGGTGACACTAATGCTCCATTCACATTGCAGGCAAATGTGACCCAAATCCAATTTTTTTGCCCATATGTGACCCATATCAATTTTTTTAAGAGTGGACCAGTTGGTACAGCTTTAAAAAGTATGTTTTGTCTTGTAGGACTTACGCAAATAAGGCTCCTGCAGGTAACTGCGTCCCAATCAGTTTTTAACGGCAGTCTGAATGTGACAAATATGATTTTTTTCAAATCCGACCCTGGCCTTTTTCATGTGTGGTACTAAATCAGATACTTATCTGATGTTTTTCAAAGAAACTGCAATCTGAACAGTCGTAATGCATTTCATGTGACTTTTACGTCAGTGAGATGGGGTAAGCGGATTGATCATATTCATAAATTGACACCAACCCCGTGCAGCTTAAATTTTGGAACACCATGCATGCAACTTCATCTACAGAACAAAAGTCTAGTTGGTTTGTCTTTGTTGTTTTAATTTCCCATGTTCTGGATGGCTGAGATTATGAAGCAACATACTGTATACTGGTGTTAGTGTCAGACTACCGTGTTTTCTGGTCTATAAGTCTCACCTTTCTATAAGTCTCACCTTTCTATAAGTCTCACCTTTCTATAAGTCTCACCTTTCTATAAGTCTCACCTTTCTATAAGTCGCTTTGTCCAATTATTGGCAATAAATTGGAAAAATCCATAAACGTGTCGCACCTCTCTATAAGTCGCATCTATTGTGCGTCACCGCTGACGCGTCGCGTATGTTACGCGTCACCACTGACAACCCAAAATGTGGACCGGTGGTTAGCTCTGATGCAAATGGCTGCCACACGGAAGGACTTTAACAAGATTAACACGATAAAAACAATTATTTGTTTGCTGAAAATTATAGCAAAGATGTGTCTTAGGGCCAGTTTACACGGCGCATATTTTGAGTGAAACCACTCCTTTATCTCTGCGTCTTTGCTTATCGTTGACACGACACCACTGGCTCCCCTCTTTGAATCCGACGGTTTCTTGATCCACCGCTCAGGGTGGAGGTTTTTCGCTGACCTCCCATTGATAATGTAAACATCTCCTGCTGATCTTTTGTTTGAACACATGCGTGCAGCACGCACGCGC
>JBBPBX010020064.1:0-34026 GCA_038048925.1 Garcialebias charrua | reverse complement strand
GTCTTTTACAACACATCCTCTAAGAGCCAAGCAGATCATGTGATCTAATATGGCATGAGATGTCACTGAGTGCTGTGTTAAACATCTGACCAAAGTAGCCACAACCTCATGATTTCTCAAAGTTCAGCGTAAAACTCTGTCCTGAAAGGCTGCAGGTGAGAAGCATTCCAAGAAGTCTTAGGCCTTTAACTACATTTACATCAGATTAAAATAATTAATAACTGCTAATCGATTTGAAGACCTAAACAAACTTGTACGTGGGTCAGAATGAGGCTCACCTGCTGATGAACGTGGCCCGTGTGCTGCTCTATAAACTCGGTGAAGCGGGTGTAATCTGAGCCCAGTCTGCACAGCCGGTTGAGGACACTGGTCTCACTGGGGTGAAGAAAAGGCAGGTCCTGGGACACCTGTGAGTGATGCAAAAATTAAGAAACAATGAGGACTTTTCCCACAAATTACATATCCTTCTCAAAAAATTAGAATATCATGGAAAAGTTGTTTAACGTCAATAATTCCATTCAAAAAGTTAATATTTAATAGATGATAGATTCAGGGCCCACAATTTTTTATTTTTTTTTATTTTTATTATCACACTTTTATTATTTCATTTTATTCTTATGTTTACTAAATGTTTTAATGTTTCAAATTCAAGATCTTTTTATTGAATTTTTTTCATTTTTTTTCAAACAACAACAACAACAAAACAAACAGACAAAAAAACAACAACAGTCAATTTGAGTAGTAACATGTACATTATAATCCACACTAAAGGAAAAAAATAAAATAAATAAAAACAAAAAAATAATAACATAGAAAATAATCCCTACCCAATCATTGCCAAAAGAAAAGGGAAAAAAATAAATAGAAGGTAAAATAGCCAAGAGACTGCATTAACCTGAGTGAATTGTGTTGTCAGAGAGACTGGAAAAAATTCAAGAAATCTAAAAAAGCTAAGTCTGGTCCTCTGGACATTCAAAAAAAAACAAAAAAAACAAAACAAAGCACAACAAAACAAAGCAAAAAATTCAAGAAAGGTCCCCAAACATTCTCAAATTTACCCTTTTTCTGTTGGAGTGTGAATCTGATTTTCTCCAGCTTTAAACAGGACATGATGTCAGCCAACCACTGAGCGTGAGTGGGTGGAGACGGTTCTTTCCACCTAAGCAAAATAGCTCGTCTGGCCAGGAGAGAGGTGAACGATATTACATGTTGTTGGTTTTTATTCAGGTTTGTCATGCCCTCTACAAGACCAAACAGAGCAATCAGTGGGTCAGGGTTCAGACGTGTATCTAGTACACGTGATAAAGTCTGAAAGATTTCCCGCCAATATTTGTTCAGAGATGGGCAAAACCAAAACATATGGGAGAGAGAGGCTTCAGCATGTTTGCATCTCACACAGTATGGGCTGACATCAGGATACATAGAGGACAATTTCAGTTTAGAGATGTGAGCTCTGTGCACCACTTTAAATTGTATTAGACAGTGTCTAGCACAGAGAGAGCTGGAGCTCACCAGTTTGAGTATGGAGGTCCAAGAGTCCTCTGAAATAGAGGAGCCGAGATCCTCTTCCCAAGCAGCTTTGATTTTATCTGAGGAAGCACGCTTCAAATCCAATAGTTTACTGTAAATGAATGAAATGGACTGTTTTTTATTTGGGTCTAAAGAAAGAATAGTGTCAACAATACTGCTATCAGTTGAAATGGAGAGGTTGGACAAATGAAGAGTAATAAAGTGCCGTATTTGGAGATACCTAAAAAAATTGGACTGGGGAAGACTAAATTTTTCACATAGTTGTTGAAATGAAGCTAAAGTATTATTGAGAAACAAGTCATTGAAGCGTACTATACCCCTTCTTTGCCATTCTTTAAAAACAGAGTCCTGAGATGAGGGTTTGAAAAGTTGGTTAGACATAATAGGACTATAAAGAGAGAGACTAGAGAAATCAAAATATTTACGAAATTGTGCCCAGATTTTTAGTGAGTGTTTTATAACTGGATTTATAACAGTTGTAAGTGGTGGAAGCGGGAGTGAGGATCCCAAGAAAGCCACGGATGACCATTTCCCAGAACACTGTGACTCCATCTCTACCCAGTCAGGGCTGTCAGGCCTGTTGTAATAGAATGACCAGAATGCTAGACAGTGCAAGTTTGCTGCCCAATAATAAAAGCGGAAATTTGGAAGGGCAAGACCGCCTGCGGCCTTAGTTTTTTGGAGAAGTGTCTTATTTAAGCGTGGACGTTTTCCTTGCCACAGATATGATGAAATGATGGAATCTAACTGAACAAAAAATGAACCAGGGATAAAAACAGGAATATTTTGAAAAAGATATAAAAACTTAGGTAAAGTGACCATCTTGACTGAGTTAATACGGCCTATGAGGGAAATGGAAAGCGGTGACCATCGGGATAATGCCTGCTTTGTCTGATTCAACAGAGAGACAAAGTTTTCTTGATATAAATCTTTATACCTCCTCGTAACTGTAACACCCAGGTAAGAGAATTTTGTCTTCTCAATTTTAAGAGGCCATTTACCAAAGTCAAGAGTCTGCGCCAGGGTATTGACAGGGAAAATTACACTTTTACTCAGGTTTAATTTGTAACCAGAATTTATTCCAAATTCCTCAAGTAATGATAAAACGGAGGGCAGCGTGTCAGTCGGATGAGAAATGAAAAGTAAAAGGTCATCAGCATAAAGGGAGACCTTGTGCTCCATATCGCCTCTCCAGATTCCTGAAATTGTGTCACAGGACCGCAAAGCAGTGGCAAGAGGTTCAATTGCCAGGTCAAAGAGCAAAGGGCTCAGTGGGCATCCCTGGCGAGTTCCTCGATGTAGACTGAAGGGTTTTGATATCTGAGAGTTGGTCCGAATGGTTGCGGTGGGATGTGAATAAATTAATTGCACCCATGTAATGAAATTGGGGCCAAAACCAAATTTGTCAAGAACATTAAACAAGTAGTCCCATTCAACCCGATCAAATGCTTTCTCCGCATCAAGGGAAATAACACACTCAGGAAAAGTATCCGAAGGAGAATAAATAATGTCCAAAAGAGTCAGAGTCAGAGTCAGAGAGTCAGAGAGTCTTTATTGTCATTTGCACCGCATGTGGTACATGTGATGAAAACGAGATTATGTACACGGGGTCCCAGTTACATCCAACAACAAATGCAAGAGAAAAACAGTAATAACATCTAGAATTAACTAAGAAAAACATCAACTAGTAATACACTAAGCTTAATATAGTGGGAATAAACAGCAGCACGAACATGAGTTTGTATGAGCAGATGGTCACAGATGAACACAGATGAACACAGCAACAAGAAAACAGATCAGCATCAGCACAATGTGATATTTTGCAGTGTTTATTTTTTATTTTATTTTTATTTATTCATGAGTCTAACAGCCTCAGGGTAGAAGCTGTTCCTCAGTCTAGTGGTTCTACATTTGATGCTCCTCAACCTCCGTCCTGAGGGGAGTGGGGCAAAGAGTGAGTGTGCTGGGTGAGTGAGGTCTTTCATGATGCAGGTGGCTCTTTTCCTGCATCTGGAGGTGTAAATGTCTGTGATGGTGGGGAGACTGACTCCAACAGACTTCTGTGCAGCCTTCACCACTCTCTGTAGAGCTTTCCTCTCTTCAACTGTGCAGCCTCCATGCCACACGTTGATGCTGGAGCACAGTGACAGAGTGACCAAAATCAACCAAAAAATACTCAAAACTTATATTTTATCTCAAAGAAGGATTCGTCTCTATTGGAAAATGAATTAAAGCAAACAAACTGGAATGATATAATAGAAAACAAGTCATGTGAGAAAGCATGTAATGATTTAACATCAATCTTAAAAAATATTTTATTAAAATACACAAAGACAAAAAAAATAAAACAAAAAAAACAAAGCTTGCCATGGTTCAATAGTGAACTCTGGGAATTGATGAAGAAAAGAGATGCCTCATTAAAAAAGTTTATCAAAACTAGATTAACTACTGACCATTTAATATATCGAAGTCTGAGAAATAAAGTCACCACATTACTTAGAAAAACAAGGGCCAACTTTTTCCTTAATCTAATTAAAGATGCAAAAGGAAATAGTAAATTGTTGTGGAGAAACATTGATAAATTTCTTGGAAATGAAAAAAACACTCGACATGACGTGCAGCTTAAAATAAATGATACTATTCAAAATGATAATGTAACCTTAGCAATATGTTTCAATGAATATTTTATTAATTCTGTTCAACGACTGGCTCAGCTGTTTCCGGCACCTTGCTCTTTCCATTCTCTGGTCTGTGATGCATCTGCCTTTAGTTTAACACCTGTTAATGATGCAAAAGTGGAAAGGATTATTGGACAACTTAATAATAGCAAAGCAAAAGACCTGTATGGGTTAGATAGTATATTTCTAAAAACCCATAAGGACAGTCTAATCCCAGTGTTGACAAAAATAATAAATCAGTCTATTAGAGATGGTATATTTCCCGATGCATTAAAAACTGGCATTGTCACGCCCATATATAAGTCTGGAGACAAACTAGAGGTCAGTAACTATCGACCGATTACCATCCTCCCCGTCATCTCAAAAGTCTTTGAAAAGGTCGTAGCAGAGCAACTAATTGAACACCTTGAAACCAAAGCTTTTTTAAATCCTTTGCAATTTGGTTTCAGAAAAAAATACTCAACAGAGACGGCTTGTTCCTACTTCCTTGAAGAAATTAAATCAAAGCTAGACCAAGGAGGTGTAGTGGGCGCCGTGTTCCTAGACCTGCGAAAGGCTTTCGATACTGTTTCCCACAGCATTTTAATAAGCAAACTATCAAATTATGGACTGTCTCGTCAGACAATAAACTGGATTACATCATACCTAAGTGGCAGGAAACAATGTGTTCGAGTAAATCACACACTGTCCCCCTTTCAAGACTGCACCATGGGAGTTCCGCAGGGCTCTATTTTAGGGCCGCTGCTTTTTAGTCTATACATCAATGATCTCCCCTCAATGTGTGATATTAATATCATCATGTATGCGGACGATACTGTTTTGTTCACTCATGGAAAAAATATAACAGAAGTGGCCACAAAATTGACAGGAGAATTGAAAAAGGTTGCTGCCTGGCTACAAAACTGCTGTCTCACATTAAATGTAGAAAAGACAGTTGCAATGTACTTTACAAACAGAAATAAATGTTTGGATTATCCTGATATCCATATAAATGGGGAAAAAATAAAAAATGTAAACAACTTCACCTATTTAGGTGTTACCCTTGACTCAAACTTGAATTTCAGAAACCATGTAAAGAAACTGCGCAACTCTTTAAAATTTAGTCTGGTGAACTTCAGGTACATACGAGGATCTCTTACTACTGAGGCATCATATATGTACTTAAACTCTATGATTTTCTCGCGTTTTCTGTATTGCATGACTAGCTGGTCACAGGCTAGTAAAACAGCTCTAAAGCCTCTTGAATCAATGTTCAAAAGTGCAATAAAAATTCATGATAGGAAATCCAGACAATATCACCACTGTCATATTCTTTTCAAATATGATCTTTTAAACTTTGACAATTTAATATTCCATGCAAATATCTGTCTACTTTTTAAAATCATCCATGGTATGGCTGCTCCTCCTCTAAGAAGGTTTGTCATATTGAACTCAGAAAAAACAACTCGAGTCACAAGGGCGACCTCTAGAGGAGAGTGCAGCATCCCTAAATGTAGGACCTCTTTTGCTAAATCCGTCTTTTCTGTTGTTGCCATGAGTCAGTGGAATATTCTGCCTAATGAGATTATAAAATGTACAAGTTTCCCAACGTTTGCACATCTGACAAGGAAATGGCTTTTATCAAAGCAGGTTTGCACCCACCAGTGATGACTGTGTGTGAGTGAAAGTACAGTTTGTAGGTTTGTTTGAAGAAGTGTGATTATGTATATATGATGTGTGTGTGTGTGTGTGTGTGTGTGTGTGTGTGTGTGTGTGTGTGTGTGTGTGTGTGTGTGTGTGTGTGTGTGTGTGAACAAACTGGTAGTGCGTGTGTGTGTGAGAGAACTGGTGAAATTTTGAAAGTTTTTTTATGTATGGTATATTTGAGGGGCGAGGTATGATATGTATGTAGTATATATTGTGTCTGTATTTGTGTTTAATGGTTTTCTCATCCACTTACAAAAATCCGTTACTCTTGTTAAACATCAACCTGTCCGGGGACTACAGGCGGAAATTAGTATTATTACTATTACCTGGCACAATGCATCTTTCCTGTTTTTGTAGGTCAATGTATTGTTGTGCACTGTCCCTGAGAAAACAAATAAAATCATCAATCATCATCATCAGGATGCTCTCCACTGCACACCTGTAGAACGAGGTGAGAACTGGGCTGCTCAGACCAGCACGTCTCAGCCGTCTGAGGAAGTAGAGTCTCTGATGACCTTTCTTGATCAGGCTGGTGGTGTTGTTGCTCCAGCTGAGGTTATCATTCATGTGTACACCCAAGTATTTGTAGCTGGAGACCACTTCCACTGCAGACCCACCTATTTTCAGTGGGGCGTGGGTGTGTTTGTTCCTTCTGAAGTCCACAATCATCTCCTTTGTCTTCTTCACATTCATGTGAAGATTATTCTCTTTGCACCAGCTCTCCAGGTGTTCCACCTCCTGTCTGTAGCTGGACTCATCATTGTTTGTGATGCATCCCACCACCGCTGTATCATCTGCAAACTTAACAATATGACAGCCTGGAAGTGTGGCTGTACAATCATATGTGAGCAGAGTGAACAGAAGGGGGCTCAGCACACATCCTTGAGGAGAGCCAGTGCTGAGGGTTATGGTGGAGGAGGAGAAGTTGTGGATCTTCACGGACTGTGGTCTGTCTGTTAAGAAGTCTAGTACCCAGTTACAAATAGAGGGGCTTAGTCCAAGTGTAGATAGTTTGTCTATCAGAGTTTGGGGGATCATGGTGTTGAAGGCAGATGTGAAGTCCACAAAGAGCAGACGCACGTATGAGTCCTTCTGATCCAGGTGGGTGAGAGCAGTGTGGACCACGGAAGAAATGGCGTCCTCTGTTGATCGGTTCTCACGGTATGCGTATTGATGAGGGTCCTCGTTGATGTTGACGGTTGCCTTGATGTGGGACATGACCAGTTTCTCAAAACATTTAGCGACTATCGGGGTGAGGGCCACTGGTCTATAGTCATTCAGACCAGTCACTGTGGAGCTCTTTGGGACTGGGATGATGGTCGCGGTCTTCAGGCAGGTGGGAACTGACTCCAGTGCAAGTGAGGTGGTGAAGATGTCAGCCAGCACCTCACAGAGCTGGTCCGCACATTCCTTCAGAACTTTCCCTGGGATGTTGTCTGGTCCGGTT
Organism: Garcialebias charrua; assembly: GCA_038048925.1. Classification (NCBI taxonomy): domain Eukaryota; kingdom Metazoa; phylum Chordata; class Actinopteri; order Cyprinodontiformes; family Rivulidae; genus Garcialebias; species Garcialebias charrua. The sequence continues at coordinate 26,685 of JBBPBX010020064.1, read as the reverse complement.
GCTTTATGAGGATTAATCTTTCTGAGACTGCCTCTCACTTCTGCTGCGGTCACTCTGAGATGCTCTTCATCTGGTGATGAGGTGAGTCTGGTGCTAGCTGGTCTGTTTGGATCATCAAAACGTGCATAAAACTTATTGAGGGCATCAGGCAGAGATGGGTCCCTGGGGCATTGTTTGTTCTTGCCTTTGTAATCTGTTATGCATTTAATACCCTTCCACATGCTCCGTGGGTCTTGTGAGGTGAACTGTCCCTCGATCCTCTGTGCATACGTGGCCTTGGCCTTCTTAATGCCATCCTTCAGTTCATTCCTGCTCTTTCTCAGCTCCTCTTTATCTCCTGACTTGAATGCAGTGTCCCTGGCTGCTAGCAAGGCGTGAACTTCTTTATTTAACCAGGGTTTCCGGTTCGGGTAGGATTTAACATATTTTTTTATGGATACATTTTCAGAGCATGTACTGATGTAGCCCAGGACTGAGGAAGCATAGAGTTCCATATCCACTGAGCTTCCATCAGTAGCTGCTTCTCTGAAAACAGACCAGTTTGTCTTCTCAAAACAGTCTCTCAACATGGGGGAACTATCTTGAGGCCAGATTCTTATCTCTCTTTGTTCCGGCTTGGAGCGCCTGAGTGGGGGGAGTTGTCTTGGGGCCAGGATCAAAGAGCCGTGATCGGAAGCTCCGAGCGCTGGGCGTGTCTTCGCCGTGTACGCCCCCTTTACATTAGTGTAGACTTGGTCAAGCGTTTTATCTCCTCTCGTTGCTGTGAAGACGTGTTTATTGAAGGCTGGGAGGGAGACTTGAAGATCTACGTGATTGACGTCTCCGCAAACAATGAAGAGCCCCTCAGGATATTTACACTGCAGCGAGGTGAGTAAATCATGAATTTCTCCCTGGGCGTCTGATATTAAAAAAGGAGTGCTTGCCTTTAATGAATCCAGTCTGGTCTTTTGATATGATGAAAGGAAGGATCTTTTCCAACCTTTGAGCAAGAGCTTTGGCTAAAATTTTGGCGTCTGTATTTAAAAGGGAGATTGGTCGATAAGAGGAACAGTGAGTTGGGTCTTTTCCTTTCTTTGCAATGAGGGTAATGCAGGCCTCTAAGAAAGATTTCGGAAGGGATCCTTGGTCAAATGACTCTAAGAGAACCGAGTGTAGGAGTGGGGAAAGTAATGAAGAAAATTTCTTAAAAAATTCAGCAGGGAAGCCGTCAGGACCCGGACATTTGCCAGACTGCATTACCGATACAGCTGACACAATTTCTGTCAGGGATATTGGGATCTCCAGTGCATCTTTCAGGTTGGGTGTGAGTTTTGGCATATTGGTCCTTTCGAAAAACTGAGAAGATAAATTCTTGTTGGTTTGGGATTCTGAAGTATATAAATGGGAATAAAAGTCCTTAAATGCTCTGTTAATTTGTAAATGATCTAGAGTTGTGGTGCCGTTCTCTAATTGGATCTTAGGGATGATTTGTTTAGCCATGGCACCCTTCAACTGATTTGCCAGTAGTTTTCCTGACTTTTCTCCATGTATGTAAAATGATGATTTACTTTTCAAAAGTGATTGTTCTATTGAGTATGTAGACAATAAATCAAACTTAGTTTTGAGTTCTACTTTTTTTTGTACAGATTAGGGCATTTGTTTTGAGCGTATTGTTGATCAATTTCTTTTATCTGCTGGGCTAAATCAGTTCTTTCTTTTTGAGATTTTTGCCTCAGCCGGGCGGTATATGAAATGATTTGTCCCCTAAGATAGGCCTTAAGGGTATCCCAAACGGTTGACAGTGGGATCCCAGGAGTTCTGTTTATGGATAGAAAGAAGGTTATTTCTTTTTCTATAAATGTAACAAAATCATTGTTTGACAGTAACGTTGAATTGAATCTCCACTGTCTACTCCTTATAGGAATGTCAGGGAGGGACAAAGACAGAGTGACAGGTGCATGGTCTGAGATGACAATACTGTGGTAGTCACAGCCACGGACAGAGGGAAGAAGTTTGTTGTCCATGAAAAAGTAATCGATCCTCGAGTATGAGTGATGAACATGAGAAAAAAAAGAATATTCTCTCTCAGCTGGGTGTAAAAAACGCCATACATCGCACAGGCCATACTTAGATAGAAAGGCACGAATAGTGTGGGACGACCTGCTGGCTGTGGCAGGGTTTGTAGAGGATCTGTCCAAAACTGGGTCCAACCAGCAATTCAAGTCACCACTGAGTATCAATGAGTATGTGTTTAGGTCCGGGAGCAGTGAGAATAATTTCTCAAAGAAACCAACATCATCCGTATTTGGGGCATAAACGTTAACTAGCACTACTGGTGTGTTGTACAATTTACCGGAAACAATCACAAAACGACCATATTTATCTGAGTTAACTTGAAAAGGTTCAAATGAAATGTCTTGACTGATGAGGATCGAGACGCCCCGAGCCTTTGCTCGAAATGAGGAATGGAAACTCTGCCCGTGCCATGTTTGCAGTAATCGTTTGCTATCGTCACTTCTAATGTGAGTCTCCTGCAGGAAAGCAATGCCTGTATTTAACTGTTTTAAATGAGAGAGCACCTTCCTTCTCTTGACGGGGTGGTTCAAACCTTTGACGTTCCAGCTTGACAACACCAACTGACCACTCATATTACTAATAATTTGTATAAGAAAGGTAGGTAATACAGTCTAATGTGTTGATGGCTGTGCAGTTCTTGGCAAAGTGAAAGAAAATATAAATTAATGGCAGTGATGGACCCCCCACCCCCCTCCCTTTCCCACCCTGGACAGCTGCAACAGACAGAAGCAGCAAGCTCCATAGAAATTAAAAATAAGTCTCCTGTCTAACTTTTAAACTAGTGCTCCAGTATCATAAGAGGGGAAAAAAATGTATAAGCACCTCATGCAAGGCCAAAAATGTACACATAGATGTGTGATCACGCATACACATATAAACAAAGTTAAATTAATCCTAATCCTAAATTAAATCTTCAATCAGTCCAAGACCAATTCAAGATTCAATTCAAGATAGTCAACAGGTAAACAAGAAGAGGAAAAATGTTAATAGTTCAAAATAATATATTGAAAACATTATATATTTCACCCATTTTTATACATGGATAGGCCTACTTCAATTATTTATGTGCCTAAATACAAAACCAGAAAGCCCCCCCCCCAAAAAAAAAAAAAGTCTCAGATAATCAGAGTATGGGCAGAGTCCTGCTCATCTGTTCGTCACCTCATGTAAACAAAAGTTTAGTCTAAACATAGACAAAGCCAGTGAGGGAACAGCGCGTTGCACATCAGTCAAAAGAAAAGTTAAATATTACTGTACTTGCGCTGTTAGGCCTGAGGTAACTCCTGTCTAACTTTTAAACTAGGGCTCCAGTATCATAAAAAGGGGGGGGGGGTAAAAAAAAAAAAATTTATAAGCACCTCACAACTAGTTTAAAGTATGCAAGGCCAAAAAATGTATACACATAAATGTGTACCGGTAATCACGCACACACATACAAACGTAAAGTTAAATTAATCCCAATCTCAAATTAATTATCAATCAATCCAGGACTAACCCAAGATTCAGCTCAAGATAGTCAACAGGTAAACGAGAAAAGGAAAAATGTTTCATTTCAGAGATGTTAATAGTTCAAAAAAAGCCGCAGTAAAAACTAAAAAAGTCTCAGATAATCAGAGTATGGGCAGAGTCCTGCTCATCTGTTCCTCACCTCATGTAAAGAAAAGTTTAGTGTAAACAGAAACAAAGCCAGTGCGGGAACAGCGCGTTGCACATCAGTCAAGAAAAATTAAATGTTACTTGCGTTGTGAAGTCTGAAAGGTGTCAATGAACTTCTGCGCTTCCTCGACAGAGCCCAGCCACTTTCTGTGTCCATCAGGTAAAGTCACGCGAAGTCGAGCAGGAAAAAGCAGAGCAGGTTTTAGACCCAAAGAGTATAGCGCAGCCATCACTTCCTTATATTCCACACGCTGGTTGAGGACTTCTGGGCTGTAATCTTCCAGGATCCGCACCGGTTTCCCTTGGTATTCAAGCCTGCCTCTGCGTCAAGCCTCCCGGATCATGAGCTCCTTCACCTGGACTCGATGCACTCGCAGGATAACCGGGCGCGGCCGCTGGTCCGAGGCGGGTTTCGGGGCGAGGGTTCGATGGGCCCGGTCCAGTTCGGGTGGAGAAGGAAGCGTGTCACGCCCGTAGATGTCGCACAGCAGGTTGGAAAAGAAGTCTGTGGGACGTCCGCTCTCAATAGACTCCGGTAAACCCAGCACACGAATATTTTGCCGTCTGCTTCGACTTTCTAAATCCGCTAGTTTAGATTTTAGTCTGGTGTTTTCCTCCTGCAGAGTTGAGCAGGTGTTTTCCACCTCCGACATGCGCTGGCTCAGGTCGTTCGTGACAAGTTCCAGTGATGACACACGCTGGCCGTGTTCCTCCACCGCGAGCCGAGTTTGGTCCAATTTGGTATCCAGCTGGTGGAAAGTAAACAAACTCAGCTGACAGCGCCGCGCGGTGCTCCTCGAGCAGCGAGGTAATTGCCTCGAGGGTTATTAGGCCAGCGTCATCCTTCTCAGCGTCCTTCGATCTCGTCGACTTTTGAGACATTTTTTTATTTAAAATCTTTAAAAGAGATGTTTGAAGGAAGTTGTGTGCGTGATAATAGGCAAAAAAAGGTAGATGTAGAGGGCTTGATGGTACTAAAAAATAAGTTTTACCCGGAGCACTGGCAAGTGCGACTCACTCCATCTCACGACCACACCCCCAGGGCCCACAATTTAAGCGATTTCAAGTATTTATTTGTGTATTTTTACATAATTTGGGCTTCAATCTCATGATGAAACCCATGAAAACAGGATTTTAAAAAATTAGAAAACTGTGGAGAAATCAGGCCAAATGTTGCAGGGCATGAGTGTTTCAAACTGAGTGTGACTCACTAATCATCTACTAAACTCAAAACACCTGCACAGGTTTCCCCAGGTGTCATCAAATTGCTTCATTTGGTACAATATGGAGAAGACTGCAGACATAACAACTGGACAGAAGACCATCAATCAATCAATCAATCAATCAATCAATCTTTATTTATAGAGCCCCTTTCAGCAGCCAGAAGGTGCACAAAGTGCTGCACAATACAGAAATAAAAACAAACAATAAAAACAAACAATAAAAAACAACAACAATAAAAAACAGCCAGTTAAAAATTAAAAACAATTTAGACCTAACAAGAATGTCAAAGAACCACTAGGCATTAAAAGCCTGCCTGAATAAGAAGGTTTTTAGATTAGATTTAAAAGACTCCATATGAGTGATGGAGCGCAAGTCCTGAGGTAGCTTATTCCAGAGACTGGGTGCAACGACAGAAAAGGCCCGGTCACCCCAACGTTTGTAGTTGGTCTTTGGAACAGACAGGAGAAGTGTATTTGATGATCTCAGTGTTCTCCTATATTCACGGACAGTTACAAGATCAGTCAAATACAGTGGGGCAAGACCATTGAGAGCTTTAAAAGTGAATAATAAAATTTTAAATTTAATTCTAAAATCAATTGGAAGCCAATGGAGAGAAAATAAAACAGGGGTAATGTGTTCACGTCTGGAGGTGTTGGTTAAAAGTCTAGCTGCAGCATTTTGGACCAATTGAAGGCGTTTAATGGAGGATTGGGAGATTCCCGCATATAGGGAATTGCAGTAGTCAAGCCTTGAGGTGATAAAAGCATGAATGGCCTTTTCTAAATCAAAACGATTTAAAAAAGGTTTAACTTTGTATAAAAGACGTAGTTGATAAAAACAGGCCTTGACTACAGACGCTATTTGTTTATCAAATTTTAAGTCCTTGTCAAATGTCACCCCCAAGTTTTTAATTTTTGGTCTGCATTTGGAAGTTAGAGCACCAAAGTTACAGGGAGCATCATCACCGAAGAAGATGCATTCTGTCTTTCCTTCGTTTAAAAACAAAAAATTACGGTGAAGCCACTGTTTAATGTCGGCAATACAATCAGCGTATGGGGTGAGAAGATTGCTGTTTTTGGGTTTCATTGGTAGATAAATTTGTACATCATCGGCATAGCAGTGAAAAGAAAAATTATGTCTGGCTATTACTGATCCAAGGGGCAGCATGTACAGTGAAAAGAGGAGAGGACCGAGAATAGAACCCTGCGGCACACCACAAGAGAGAACGGCAGTGGAGGAAGAAAGAGTGTCCAGCATGACAGAGAATGTTCTGTTGGTCAAGTAGGCAGTGAACCACTTGAGTGCTGTACCAGAAATTCCAACATAACGTTGAAGGCGAGATAGAAGGACAGTGTGGTCTACTGTGTCAAATGTAGCTGTGAGGCCCAGCAACACCAGTCCAACAGGACACTTGGCATCCATGGACATGGAAATGTCATTATGGACTTTTAACAAGGCTGATTCGGTAGAATGACGGGATCTAAAACCAGACTGAAATGTTTCAAAAATACCATGATTTTCTAAAACAGGTTGTAACTGCATAAAAACAATTTTTTCTAAAACTTTAGATAAAAAAGGCAGATGAGAAATAGGTCTAAAATTAGATAAAATTGATGGGTCCAGGTGAGGTTTTTTAAGAAGGGGCCTAACTACAGCATGTTTAAATGCAGCAGGGACAATCCCTAAATGAAGGCAGGAGTTTAAAAGTGTTAAAACACAAAAACCCACAGAATTAAAAACCTCTTTTAAAAACCTGGATGGAAGAAAGTCCAGAGGGCAATTAGTGATCTTTAAATGTTGAACAACATCAGTGAGAGTGGCAAGAGACACTGGTTGAAACTGTTCAAACACAACCGGAGCTACAGAGACAACAGAGTAGTCAGGGTCAACCGGACCAGTGACCTGTCTGACTGAGGCCACTTTATCCTGGATCATCATTGATCCCTCCATAGGATGAGTAAGCCACAAAAGAGGCTGACTGTTCACTGAGTGCTGTGTCCAAGCATATCAATGGAAAGTCTAGTGGAAGAACAAAATGTGGCAGGAGAAGATGCACCAGCAAAAGAGATGACCGTGGGCTTCAGTGGATTATCAAACAGAGAAGATTCCAGAATCTGGCAGAGATCCAGGAAGAGTGGAATGAGGCGGGAGTCACAGCTAAAAAAAAAACCACATTCAGACACATCCAGGAGATGAACTACAACTGTCAGGTTCCTCGGGTCAAGCCACTTCTGAACCTGAGCCAACGTAGGAAGCATCTCAACTGGGCCAAGGAGAAGAAGGGCTGGACCATTGGCCAGTGGTCCAAGGGTTTGGAGGAAGAAGAGTGAGGAACAGAACCCAAAGTGCTTGAGGTCCAGTGTGAAATATCCACAGTCAGTCATGATTTGAGGTGCAATTCCGGTGCAGGTGTTGGTAAACTCTGCTTTCTTAAATCCAAAGTCACCGCAACAGTTTACCAGAATATTTTAGAGGACTTCATGATTCCTTCTGCTGAGGATCTGTATGGAGATGCAGATTTCATCTGGCAGCAGGACCTGGCCCCTGCCCATGTCTCCAGAAACACCAAAACCTGGTTTGATGCCCATGCCACAGTGCTTGACTGGCCAGTCAACTCACCGGACCTAAACCCCATCAAGAATCTATGGGGTATTCTCAAGAGGAACATGAGGGGCACCAGACCCAACAACAAAGAAGAGCTAACTGACAGCATCAAGGAAATCTGGGCTTCCATAACTCCCAGTTAATGTCACAGGCTGATTGTCTCAATGCCACGTCACATCAGGGACCAAGATGGCCGCGCTCAGACCAGTAGCAGCTTCATGGGCTTCCAGAACATCCCCAGTTTTTAGTAGTTTTAATAGTGTTTTTGTACCTGACTCTGCGCGTTTTTTGCGGGTGAATTATAGCCGAACTGAGCTGTTGAGAATTGGAGCGGATTTACCACAAGGCACAGCTGAAATCAGCAACGAACTCAAATCAGAACTCGGAAGATTGGATCTGCTTAGATCATCTTTCTGGAAGCAGATGCGCGGAGGAAAGAAGAGAAAGCGATGCTCTCGAGGGAAAAAGCGTGGCTGTCGAGCAGGAATCATGACGAGACTACGAGCAGACGCTAAAACCGGTAAACCCCCGATGCCGGCTTTATTTCTGTCTAACGTGCGCTCGCTCGACAACAAGATGGACCTGCTTCGTCTGAGAGTAACAACGTCGGAGGAGATGAGGAGATGTTCGGTGCTTTGTCTCACGGAAACATGGATCAATGAAGACACTCCTGACTCTGTTTATGAGTTGGATAATAAACTATTTTTCAGAACGGACCGGTGCATCGAGACTACGGGGAAAACGCGAGGTGGGGGCGTCTGCATTTACGTTAACAAAGACTGGTGCACGAACTGTGCCGTTATCAGCAGGATCTGCTCAGCTGCTGTGGAGCTTTTAACAATAAGATGTCGCCCACATTATCTTCCCCGCGACTATTCAGCGATAATAATAAGCAATGTTTACATACCCCCCGATGCTAATGCTAAAGTCGCCCAGGAAGAAATTCATGAGTTACTCACCTCGCTGCAGTGTAAATATCCTGAGGGGTTTTTCATTGTTTCCGGGGACTTCAATCACGTGGATTTACGTGCCATCCTTCCAACCTTCAATCAGCACGTTTTCACAGAAACACGAGGAAATAAGACATTAGACCAGGTCTACACGAATGTGAAGGGGGCGTACACGGCGAAGCCACGCCCACCGATCGGGGCTTCCGACCATCGCTCCCTGCTATTGGTCCCTAGACAGCTCCCCCCACTCCGACGTTCGATGCCAGAACAAAGAGTGATCACATCGTGGCGCCAAGATAGTTCCCCCATGCTAAGAGACTGCTTTGAAAACACAAACTGGTCTGTCTTCAAAGAGGCAGCTACGAATGGAAATTCAATTGACCTGGAGCTTTATGCTTCCTCTGTCCTGGGTTACATCAGTACATGTGCTGAAAATGTATCCATAAGAAAGTGTGTTAAATTTTACCCCAATCAAAAACCCTGGCTAAATAAGGATGTCCGCACCCTGCTGGCAGCCAGGGACACTGCATTCAAGTCTAAAGATACTGAGGAGTTGAGAAAGTGCAGGAGAGAACTGGATGATGGCATAAAGAAGGCCAAAGCCGCGTATGCACAGAGGATCGAGGGACAGTTCACCTCACATGATCCAAGGAGCATGTGGCAGGGCATCAAATGCTTAACAGACTACAAGGGCAAAAGCAAACAATGCCCCAGGGACCCATCCCTGCCTGATGCCCTCAATAAGTTTTATGCACGTTTTGATGATCCAAACAGACCAACTAGCACCAGACTCACCTCATCACCAGACGAGGAGCACCTCAAAGTGACCGCAGCAGAAGTGAGAGGCAGTCTCAGAAGGATCAACCCTCATAAAGCTACGGGTCCAGACAACATCCCAGGGAAAGTTCTGAAGGAATGTGCGGACCAGCTCTGTGAGGTGCTGGCTGACATCTTCACCACCTCACTTGCACTGGAGTCAGTTCCCACCTGCCTGAAGACCGCCACCATCATCCCAGTCCCAAAAAGCTCCACAGTGACTGGTCTGAATGACTACAGACCGGTGGCTCTCACCCCGATAGTCGCTAAATGTTTTGAGAAACTGGTCATGTCCCACATCAAGACAGCCGTCAACATCAACGAGGACCCTCATCAATATGCATATCGTGAGAACCGATCAACAGAGGACGCCATCTCCTCCGTGGTCCACACTGCTCTCACCCACCTGGATCAGAAGGACTCATACGTGCGTCTGCTCTTTGTGGACTTCACATCTGCCTTCAACACCATGATCCCCCAAACTCTGATAGACAAACTATCCACACTTGGACTAAGCCCCTCTATTTGTAACTGGGTCTTAGACTTCTTAACAGACAGACCACAGTCCGTGAAGATCCACAACTTCTCCTCCTCCACCATCACCCTCAGCACTGGCTCTCCTCAGGGATGTGTGCTGAGCCCTCTTCTGTTCACTCTGCTCACATATGATTGTATAGCCACACATCCAGGCTGTCATATTGTTAAGTTTGCAGATGATACAGCTGTGGTGGGATGCATCACAGATAATGATGAATCCAGCTACAGACAGGAGGTGGAACATCTGGAGAGCTGGTGCAAAGAGAACAACCTTCACATGAATGTGAAGAAGACGAAGGAGATGATTGTGGACTTCAGAAGGAACAAACACACCCACACCCCACTGTATATAGGTGGATCTGCGGTGGAGGTGGTCTCCAGCTACAAATACCTGGGTGTACACTTGAATGATAACCTCAGCTGGAGCAATAACACCACCAGCCTGATCAAGAAAGGTCATCAGAGACTCTACTTCCTCAGACGGCTGAGACGAGCCGGTCTGAGAAGCCCAGTCCTCACCTCGTTCTACAGGTGTGCAGTGGAGAGCGTCCTGTGCTCCAGCATCAACGTGTGGCATGGAGGCTGCACAGTTGCAGAGAGAAAAGCTCTGCAGAGAGTGGTGAAGGCTGCACAGAAGTCTGTGGGAGTCAGTCTCCCCACCATCACAGACATTTACACCTCCAGATGCAGAAAAAGAGCCACCTGCATCATGAAAGACCTCACTCACCCAGCACACTCACTCTTTGCACCACTCCCTTCGGGACGGAGGTTGAGGAGCATCAAATGTAGAACCACTAGACTGAGAAACAGCTTCTACCCTGAGGCTGTCAGACTCATGAATAAATAAATAATAAGAATAAACACTGCAAAATGTCACATCATACTGATACTGTACTGATCTGTTTCTTGTTGCTGCGTTCATCTGTGACCATCTGTTTCTTGTTGCTGCGTTCATCTGTGACCATCTGCTCATGTTCGTGCTGCTGTTTATAATGATGTTTTTCTACTACATTAGGGCTTAGTGTATTACTAGCTGATGTGATGTCTCTCTTAGTTAATCCTAGATGTTATTATTGTATTTCTCTTGCATTTGTTGTTGGATGTAACTGGGACCCTGTGTACATAATCTCGTTTTCAACACATGTACTACATGCGGTGCAAATGACAATAAATTCTCTCTGACTCTGACTCTGACTCTGACATCGACGGATATCAGTAAAACCGAATAGTTTATCATGCGGTTTGGCCTTTCATCCACACGTGAACTCCGGTTGATGTAACTAATAATTAAAAAAACTCCGACCAAAGTGGAGATTTGAGAATTCTCCGCTTTCGAGTCTGCGTGTGGACTTTCAGAACCGGAGGTTTCTGCTCCAGCTGGAGCGGCGCCGACATCACAGAATGCTCGGCGAAGGCAAGGAGATTCTCAAACAAGTATTGAAGATTGACATATTACTGTATTTTGAAAGTATCATATTTTGATTTTGTTGTGATCCTAATTTCTTTCTTTTTTTTCTGCAATAACTGACAAGTAGTGTGGGCTGATGTCTTCACAGTACAGTATTCTAATTTTTTGAATTCCTGTTTTTATGGATTTCAGCCCAAATTATGTAAAAATAAACAAATACTGGAAATTGTTCATATTGTGGGCTCTGACTCTATATTAAAGGTTCAGTCTGCAGTTTCTGTAGAACTGCAGCACTTAGAAAAAATTTCAACAGGCAAAGCATTCTGATCCCTCCCCCTCAGAGCCATATATGGCTCTGCTCTTCCATGGTCTGTGGAAATTCAAATTCAAGCTCTGTTTTTATTGGCTGATTCAAATTCAAGCTCTGTTTTTATTGGCTGGTTACAAACTCTGTTTTTATTGGCTGGAAAATGGCGTGTCACCTTTTCTTTTTAGAAATGCTTATTTACCACCTGGAGAAGCAAGGGGACAATATTTTTTTTATTTTTTTTTTCAGAGATTACCTGGCTAACATCAGTCTGTCAGGAGGTAGTGACAGAGTGAAGAAATATGTTTATAAAAAAAGCTACATACTGAAGCTTTAAAGATTAACTTTTTGAATGGAATTATGGAAGTTAAACAACTTTTCCATGATATTCTAATTTTTTGAAAGGGTCTGTACATCTGGATGGAAACAAGATTCCTGATAAAACGAGACTTTCAGTGAAAGCTGCCAAGTATAAAACAGATATTTCTGTTCTGCAATATCATTTGAATGTCCAATTAAAGAATTGTATCATGTCACAACAAGTATGTTATTATAAATCTGAAAGAAGAGTATTTCATCTAAACAGCCAGCAATAAACCCAGTCATGAACTTTTCTCAGTTCTGAGGCAAAAACTTTTTTAACACATGAACAATGTCTGTTCCTGGCCAGGATTTAAAATAAAAATGATCTCAAGATGTTAAAACAACCTATGAACGAAAAGCATGACAAACACTGAAGAATTCACAAGAAGCAAGTCGGATTAATAAAAAGTCTAATTTCACCCCATCAATGTGTGTTCTCTGTAGAAACAACACTGCAGCACAGCTTGTAAAGGTTCATCTGAAAAACCCACAAGACTTCTGGAACAATGTCCTTCGGCCAGAAGAGCTCAGAGTACAATTGTTTACCCATAATGCACAGCTCCATGTTGAGAAAACCAGCCACCTCGTATTATCTGAGTGGACTATGCAGTCTTCTTTAGACTCAAGTCTTTGTGAGTCCATCTGTCTGACAGCCGAGGCTCGGACCAAACTGGTCCATGATGCAACAGAAAAAACCAGTGACAGAGGAAGACTGGAGACATGTCAGCCAACCAGAACCTTCAGGCTCATGTATTACTGGTGTCCAGGACGAGAGCTTTTTTGAGTCCTCTATTCCCTCAGCTACTGAAAAGCCTGGACTATATTCACTTTAACTTTAAATTGACTTTTTCTTGTGGCAAATGGACTTTATGGTTCCTATTATATCTTATTTCTTATCCTAACTCTCTACCCTCTCACATGGTTTCCACAGAATTTTGCCACTCCCTGATGTCATATTTCAATGAAAAGATTATTTCAATTCATAAACACCTTGGACCAAATACTGCCCCCAGCATCCTTGTTGAACTCCCCCCTCCCTCCCTCCCTTTCTCTGTCTTCTCCCTCCCCTCTGCTGATGACATTGCTGACATTATCAGCAAGTCCAAGTCCTCATCCTGTCAACTTGACCCATTTCCCACAGTTCTTGTTAAATCCTGTCTCCCGTCTCTGCTCCCTATCATCACTAATATCATCCACTCCTCCCTAACCTCTGGCATTGTTCCCACAGCCTTCAAATCTGCTGCCATCACCCCCATCATCAAGAAACCAGGTCTTGACTTCACCAACTTCAATAATCTTCGTCCGATCTCCAATCTGCCCTTCATCTCCAAGATTCTTGAAAAAACTGTTGCTAGTCAACTTCACTCTCACCTGTCCAACAACAACATTTATGAAGAGTTTCAATCTGGATTTCGCCCCCACCATAGCACCGAAACAGCCCTAGTAAAAATTACTAACGACCTTCTTCTTGCTGCTGACTCTGGTCTTCTGTCCATCCTCATTCTTCTTGATCTAAGTTCTGCCTTCGACACCATCTGTCATTCTATCCTCCTCAACAGACTAACCTCCATTGGCATCTCAGGTACCCCGTTAGACTGGTTCAACTCCTATCTCTCTGACCGCACTCAATTCATTCAGCTTAAATCCTTCCGTTCCCAGTCTTCCCCTGTCTCCACGGGTGTCCCCCAAGGCTCTGTCCTCGGACCCCTCCTCTTCATCATTTACCTCCTTCCTCTAGGTCACATCTTCCGCAAATACGGCGTCCATTTCCACTGTTATGCTGATGACACACAGCTCTACTTGTCATCAAAACCTAACTCCACCCACCCTCCATCCTCACCGACTGTCTCAATGAGCTAAATCACTGGTTTTCTAACAATTTCCTTCAACTAAACAGCAACAAAACAGAAATCATTCTTGTTGGTACCAAAAACTCTATTTCAAAATCAGAACATCTTCTCGTCCCCCTTAACAACTCTCTGCTATCCCCCTCCCCTCAGGTCAAGAGTCTCGGTGTCATCCTCGACACCACTCTCTCCTTCACTTCACACATCAACAATATTACTCGGTCTGCCTATTTCCACCTCCGTAATATTAACCGTCTCCGTCCTTCTCTCACACCCCGCTCCACAGCCATCCTGGTGCACAGTCTTGTGACTTCCCGTATCGATTACTGCAACTCCCTTCTCTACGGCCTCCCCAACAAATCTCTCCACAAGTTACAGATGGTCCAGAACTCAGCTGCCCGTGTCATCACTCAAACCTCCTACTATAACCACATCACTCCTGTCCTGCAGCAGCTCCACTGGCTCCCGGTTAAATCACGCATCATCTTCAAAATTCTACTTCTCACGTTCAAAGCTATCCACAACCTTGCCCCTCCTTATCTATCTGACCTCCTACAAATCTCCATCCCATCACGCTCTCTCAGATCCTCCTCTTCACTACATCTCCATGTACCCTCTGCCCGCCTCTCCACCATGGGGAGCAGGGCCTTCACCTGCTCTGCCCCTCACCTCTGGAACGCTCTACCGCCAGACCTTCGAAACACCACCTCCCTTTCTCTGTTCAAGACAGCCCTGAAAACACATCTCTTTAGACTAGCTTATCATTAAAGGGGACCAAACATGCAAAATTCACTTTTTAATAGGGATGCACCGATAAATCGGCCAGCCGATCGATCGGCCCCGATTTCCTTAAATTGGGGAGATCGGTGATCGGCCAATCTTTAAATGAGAAGCCGATTTTATCCATCGATCGCATCTGCCTCAGCAAAGGTTGGAAAATCCTGAAAATTTAGGGTGCATTTTGACCTTTTAACACCTGAAAATCGGTATCGGCCAAAATCGGAATCAGCAGGTCAGACTTTCTAAAAATCGGTGATCGGCCAGAAAATTGAAATCGGTGCACCCCTACTTTTTAATGTTTTTTTACTCAACTTTGGGTATGTACTTCATAAAAAAACAGTCCTAAGGCCAAAGAAATGCACCCAGTGGTTTATTTACTCTAAGTAGATTTATTTGTCTGTGATAGAAACGCTTCGTTTCTCACTTCCTGCGGTTTGTGACGTCACAAACCGCAGCCACAACCCACACCAAACCTGAGTCCAGCCCCTCACCTAGCAACCCCTGGTGCGGCTCAACCCACTTCAGTATGAAAGACGTCACGGTTGCCGAGCAGTTTAGGAGCTGACCCGGCGGTCATTTATGTATTTATTCATTTATTTAGCCCCCGGGAGGCTAGGGGCTTGCCCTGCTAAAGCCAAGCAGCACATCTTGAATAAAACCAGAATGTTTTATTACCTTGTTTGAACTCTGTCTCGTTGAAACTGTGCACACACACACTCTCGCGGGGCGACAGTCTGAAATGTACAAGCACCACTGATCGATATACTTTTCAGATTAGCAATTTATTTATTTTAAGAATACCTTTCACTTCATCAAAATCTAATCAAAACTCCAGCGTTCTAAAAGTAGGTGGTTGTATTTATTTCTTATACGATGAAGGACTGCTTCTGCTCAACTGCCAGGTGGGTCAGGGAGATAAATAGCTGGTATGGCACCCAAAGGACTGGGGTTCGTTTACCGGCCACGGCATCTTTTTTTTTTAAGCCTTTTGTTTCGGAGAGATCGGGGTGAGACTAGATATATACATCTACATAATAATACTTCATAATTGTTATTTTTACGTTTTAGTTCAATTTTTAGTGTATTAGCGATCGCTCCCAATGCGTATCCGGCAATTTTAAAACAACAACAGAGATACTGGCTGTTACAGAGGGCGGAGTTAATGTAAACAGAGTTTTGATTTTCTCAAAAATTGGCAGTAATCCAGTGAGCCTTATGTGGTAATTCTGGAATTGCTTACTGACCTCAAACCGCTTTTATCACAGTGCTCAAAAAGTCATCAAAATGAACTTATTTCACTTAAAGCTCCACTGACATGATTTTTTAACTCTTCAAAAAATGGCACAACATATATAAATACTAAGATTGACCTCTGACCGTTTTTGCTAAAATAATGTGAAATGAATGAAAATTCCTCTCAAAAATAGTTTAAAATTAGCGCCGTTTTTTTACACGGTAAATTCGGGTTTTTCCGGTCACGTGATTGTAACGTCAGATAAAGAACTTTGCTCCAACCGCACATTGAATACAATGGACAAAAATATAAACGCATCCGTCGAATTTAGCCATGTAAAACTATAGATATTAGCGATTTGGCTTCAGTTCGTGAAGAAGAAGTTATTTTGAGTGATAAACAACAAACAGCAATGTTTCTTTTTGCCGTGTTGCTTGTTTTATTTCAGGAGAGGTTGCACATACATGAAGTGAGCACCAGATGTCAGCAAAGCTATCGTGAACTCTTACAGAGCTCTGTAATGGAGAAATATATAAACGTATCCGTCGAATTTAGCCATTTAAAACCTTAGATATTAGCGATTTGGCTTCAGTTCGTGAAGAAGAAGTTATTTTGAGTGATAAACAACAAACAGCAATGTTTCTTTTTTCCGTGTTGCTTGTTTTTTTTTCAGGGGAGGTTTCACATTCATGAAGTGGGCCCTTTGCTGACATCTGGTGCTCACCTCATGAATGTGCAACCTCTCCTGAGAAAAAAACAAGCAACACGGCAAAAAGAAACATTGCTGTTTGTTGTTTATCACTCAAAATAACTTCTTCTTCACGAACTGAAGCCAAATCGCTAATATCTACAGTTTTAAATGGCTGAATTCGACGGATACGTTTATATATTTCTCCATTACAGAGCTCTGTAAGAGTTCACGGTAGCTTTGCTGACATCTGGTGCTCACTTCATGAATGTGCAACCTCTCCTGAAAACAAAACAAGCAACACGGCAAAAAGAAACATTGCTGTTTGTTGTTTATCACTCAAAATAACTTCTTCTTCACGAACTGAAGCCAAATCGCTAATATCTACAGTTTTAAATGGCTGAATTCGACGGATACGTTTATATATTTCTCCATTACAGAGCTCTGTAAGAGTTCACGGTAGCTTTGCTGACATCTGGTGCTCACTTCATGAATGTGCAACCTCTCCTGAAAACAAAACAAGCAACACGGCAAAAAGAAACATTGCTGTTTGTTGTTTATCACTCAAAATTACTTCTTCTTCACGAACTGAAGCCAAATCGCTAATATCTGAAGTTTTAAATGGCTAAATTCGACGGATGCGTTTATATTTTTGTCCATTGTATTCAATGTGCGGTTGGAGCAAAGTTCTTTATCTGACGTTACAATCACGTGACCGGAAAAACCCGAATTTACCGTGTAAAAAAACGGCGCTAATTTTAAACTATTTTTGAGAGGAATTTTCATTCATTTCACATTATTTTAGCAAAAACGGTCAGGGGTCAATCTTAATATTTACTGTATATATGTTGTGCCATTTTTTGAAAAGTTAAAAAATCATGTCAGTGGAGCTTTAATGTACCTTATAATCAGGTGTGCCTTATAGTCCGAAAAACACGATACAACTAGAGAACTTGTGTTTCCTGCTAAAATGCAAAGTGAATGCTGACTGCTGAATGATTTTTGCTGAAAGCTGCTTAAAAAGCTAGAGTTTACTTGAAATACAATTCAATAGCTAAAAATGTGAAAGATGAAGCTGCAAGAAGCACAATGAGCAAAAAACAAGAATACAGATGCAGAAAAAGGTTGGAATTACATTAAAATAGCTAAAACATGCAGAAAAGAAGTAACTAACAAAAAAATTAGATGGGAGTGCGGGGGTGGGGGCAAAAATAATAATAATAATAATAATGTATTTTCCTGTCATCTGCGTATGTTTCCCATACACAGAAGAAATTCGTCTCTGCATTTAACCCAACCACCTACCAGGTGGTGCAGTGAGCAGCCATAGAAAGCGCCCGGGGAGCTGGAGAATTAGATGTGCACTCATAGACACCCCAAGGTGTGTAGTGGCCGGGACGCGAACCCGCGCCCTTCGGGTTCCAAGTCAAAAGCCCTGCCACTACACCAAAAAGCTTATGCTGGTGAAGATTCTCAGTCATCCAGGACATGATAAAATCAAAAAATGTTCAATACAGAAACAACTGGACTTTATTTGTAACAGAAGACGTTTCGCTCTTCATCCGAAAATCTTTCTCAATTCAAAGAGCAGTGTCAGGTTTTAAAGGCTGAGATAAGATACACACATACCTACAGTATGTAAATTGACAAATCACACCTCACAGATTTGTCAATCTACACACTGTAGGTATGTGTGTATCTTATCTCTCAGCTTTTAAAACCTGAACCACACACTCTGCTCTTTGAATTAAGAAAGCTCCTCGGATGAAGAGTGAAACGTCGTGTTACAAATAAAGTCCAGTTGTTTCTGTATTGAAAGTTTTTTGATTTGACCAAAAAGCTTGGATTAGTAGAAAGAAGCAAAAAAACAGCTGAAATAAACACAGGAAAATGGCTGAAAAGCAGAACAAAATGTGGACATGAGCAGACAGAGGCTTAAAGGACATGTTTGCTGAAATAAACATAGAAAAATGTCAAAATGGTCATATTAAAGGTTAAATTGGCAGAGAAAAGCTCATACTAGCAACCGCTGAAAGACCAAAACAAAAAAAAAGCTGAAAGCAACAGAAGTCTGAAGGGAGCATGAATTGAATTTAACAAATTTTGTGCTCAATAATCCAGGTCTAAAATCCAACAATGTTCACTCAGGTCATCTGGACGGTTTCTTTTTTGTACTGAGACATTTCGTCCTTCATCCAAAGGTTTTCTTCAATCTGAGGAACCACCAAACAAACTGGTTCTCCACCAACAACATACTCTACAGTGGAAAAAACTGTTTTTTGTTGGAGAATCAGATTGAAGAAGTCCGTTGGATGATGGACAAAATGTCTCAGCACAAAAAAGACGCCGTCCAGATGACCTGACTGAACATTGTTGGAGCATGAATTGAACTGAACAATGAGAAGCAGAACTGATGATTCTCACAGTTCAAGAACAGCTGAACCAGCCGAAAGTAGCTAAACAAAAGCTGTAACAGGCTGAATGAACCTGCAGAGCTGAACATGTCACACACACACACACACACACACACACACACACACACACACACACACACACAGGTCAGCTGAACATCTAGGATTCTCTTCCTGCTGCAGAGTTAACATCCTGTTACTATGGAAACGCAGCTGGACAGGAGACAAACACCAAAGCTTTACCAAACTTGAACTCTTGATTTTACAAGAACGGTTCAATAAATCAAACAGCTGAATCACTTGGTGACAGCTGAATGTCTTCTGAATGGTTTATGGGTGGAATGGACTTTCTAGGTGGAAGAATGCTGAAATAGTGACAGCTCAAACAGCAGCAAGATGTTGAAGGATTTCACAGAATCGATGCATTTAAATGAAACAAACTTGCAGAAAAAGCTTCTTAATGTTTCAAAACGTTTGAAAGATATATATATATACCAATAGCACAGTATTTAGTGTGAATGATTAATAAGATATCTGACTGAAAACAAACCATATTAAAAACAAGTGTTGGGGACGGCTGTAGCTTCAGTTACCTGCAGACCTGTGCGCTTGTTCCATGTAAAGATGGCTCCTGTGTATCCACTGAGCGCCAGCAACAGCTCGTGAATCATTTTCATTCACCTGAAGAAAACAGGTAAGAGGTTTTCGCTCTAACAAAATTAAACCGCCATGTCCTAAATGTCGCGGGTTGATGACGTACACAGAAGTACCGCTGCATGAACTCTTCCGCCGTTGTCGTTATTTTGATCCCTCACAAACGGCGCTGACCGACTCTCATTTGATTATTTTGGTGTCTTATTATCACAAACAGGAGTCGGTGGGTTAGCGGTTCATTTTAGCACCGATGAAAGCGCTGAGAGCGCTTGCGTAAGGATAATTAAGCAAAAATTAGCGTGCTAACTTATAGCTTATTGAAGAATTATGGGAAATGTAGTTTTCTCCGCAAAGTCGCCAGTTTTGCGTCATTTTCGGTCATGCAGCTAGCTAGCAACACATCGCAACACAAACACGATAATGTCGTAGTTTTAAGAGGACTTCACACAGACTTGACAATCACTGAAGACCTTGTTAGTCATAAACAAGCTGCATGTCGGGTTGTAGTTCCTAGCGGGCTTTGGTTTAGCTAAAGATACGAGACTTGCTGTTAGCTTCAACTTCTATCGACAGGTAACCGAGTTACTGAAGTGCTCATTTAAAAACATTTACTTGTCGGCCTAACTAACCAGTCTGTATAAAACATTAGCCTTCAAAGAACTGAAATAGTTTATAACTATCTGCGACTTTATCGGTTAAAGCAGAGTGTTTTTGTCCATCTCTGTGTTTTTGTTCATCTCTGTGTTTTTGTTCATCTCTGTGTTTTTGTTCATCTCTTTGTTTTTGTTCATCTCTGTGTTTTTCTTCATCTCTGTGTTTTTCTTCATCTCTGTGTGTGTTTTTGTTGATCTCTGCTGGTGTTCTTGATCATCAGGCATGGCAGAGCAGAGGAGTGGAGACGACGTGCTGGAGCACCTGGAGCAGAACCCCCAGCTGGCCCAGTGGCTCGGCTCGTGCAGAGGATACTGGGAGACCAGCAAGCAGTGGTCTGCTCGCAGGGAGTTCATCCTGAGGAACATGGAGGCTTTCCCCACACTGAAGCCCGGGCTCCCCAGCAGCAGTCTGGACCGGCTGCTCTCCCTGTCCATGGTCTGGGCCAACCACATCTTCCTTGGATGCAGGTAGGACTCACACAGCTGCAGGTCTTCACTGCAGCCATGCAAGAACAGCACTGTTTGTTAGTCAGGTCAGGTCAGGGAACATCTGTTGGTGGAACAAACACGTGTCTGTGTGGAGGCTGGTGGTGGTGGGGATCTAACCAGAGGAGGTCAAGTACTTCTTGTTCACATGTGATGATGGGAAGGAGCGGGAGATGAGATGCAGATCAAGGCCATCTGCAGTAGTGAGTGCATTGCTCTGGTCTTCTGTGGTGAAGGGAAAAACAAATACTGAACTGACAGGCAAAGCTCTCCGGCTCTCACCTTTGGTCATGAGGTGAGTGAAAGAACGAGATCCTGGATGCACGTGGCTGAAATGAGCTTCCTGTGAAGGGTTGCCAGGCTCATCTTTAGAGATGGGGTGAGGAGTTTTATCATTCAAGGGGAATTTGGAGTAGAACCGCTGCTCCTCCATAGAAGTCAGCTGAGGTGGTTCAGTCATATTAGGAAACCTCCTGCTGGAGGTTTTTGGGCATGTCTCATTGGAAGGGGACCCAGAAGTCACTCGATGGATTATCACCTTGGGATGTCTCCAGAGGAGCAGGAGAGACGGAGGTCTGGGTCTCCTTCCTGAACTGTTGCCTCTGTGTCTCGATGTTGGATAACAGGCAGAGCATGGATGGATGCTCAGAGATGGATCATCTTACCAAGGGTCCTGACACCGATACTGAAGGATGAACTGGGGTTGAATACTTAAGACTGTTCTTTTTCTCACCAAACTCAAAGTTTTTTGAGAAGGCAGGCTTTGTTTTCTACAGATCATCTCAAGGTACTGGAACAGTAAACTCATGAAGACTCAAAATGATTAGAAGCTGGTGCACTTCAGCTTCTGTAGCTCTTCCAGGTGATCACTGATCCGAACAATGTCAACAGTAACAATTTTAGACTAAGTCAGATGCAGAGGGATATTAAATCTGATTAGAGTCAGAGTCAGAGAGTCTTTATTGTCATTTGCACCGCATGTGGTACATGTGATGAAAACGAGATTATGTACACGGGGTCCCAGTTACATCCAACAACAAATGCAAGAGAAAAACAGTAATAACATCTAGAACTAACTAAGAAAAACATCAACTAGTAATACACCAGTGTAAGAGGGGGTGAAGAGACGACACAGGAGACAGGCTGCAGAACTTCACCTTTTAATCAACTCTTACTAAACTGGCGGGAACCCGCCCAACACTGCTTTATATACCCACATAACATCCGGTCCTCTGGACCTTTCACAGTAAAAGCATCCTGTAATACATTCGGTCCACTTGGTGTGAGTAGTTTATTAGTTTAAAAGCTTTAAAAATTATCCCACCACATTTTATAACACTTTTAATTTCTTTATTAAGAGTTTGTTACAAACTCTTAATAAAGAAATTAAAAGTGTTCTACTTCCTCAGCTGTAACAATAATATGTTAATATTAATATACAGGTAGTCCTCGACTTACGACGCCCTCGATTTAAGACGTTTCGGACTTAGGTCACGCATCTCATTAAAACATTTTTTTTATTTTTTATAAATGAATACATGTACAGTACTGTACAGTCACCAAGCACTTAGCCTATCCTAACACAGTTTTTAAAGATGGAGTGAGTTGAATTGTCTCCCTCCTCCCTGCAGGCTCCATTCACATAAAGTGAGCTTGCTCCCTTTATGTGAAAGGGAGACAATTCAACTCACTCCTTCATCTTTAAAAACTGTGTTAGGATTAGGATAGGCTAAGTGCTTGGTGACTGTACAGTACTGTACATGTATTCATTTATAAATAAATTTTTAAAAAAATTGTATGTGATCCGACTTACGTTAATTTCGTGTTATGAAACTCGTGAACGGAAGTCGTTCGTAAGTCGGGGACTACCTGTAATAATATTCTCACTCCCAGGTCTCGGTCTCGCACAACGGGAGACCGGGCTTTCTCCTGCGCTGCCCCTCGGCTGTGGAACGCCCTGCCCTCATATCTGAGGGCCCCACAGACCGTGACATGTTTTAAAAAAGGTCTTAAAACCTTTCTTTTTATCCAGTTTTTTAATTAATTTATTGTGCTTTTGTTTTTTATTGCACCCAGTTTTTAATTGCGTATTTTATATGCATTTTGTGGATTTTAAGTTTTTGATGTGATCATCTGTGAGGCACTATCCTCTTGGTTGCATTCATGGTTGATTTTTTTATCTTGATTTTATTTAATGTTCATTGTAGCACTTTGAGATCTGTTGTATGTAAAGTGTGTTATAAATAAAAGTTATTATTATTATTATATGTAGCTTTGATACAGATGTGCCACTTTTATAACCACAACATTTTACAGTAATGTATCATTCTGAGCTACTATATACCATGCCTAAGTTTTAGTACTTCAAATGTCCCTAGACTCTTGAGACTTGTGATTTAACGTACTGGATCATTTTACTGTCAACACCTTAGTTGTAGTTCTGAACTAAAATGAGCATCTGAACACCAGTTTCATCATTTTTGACAGAAACAGAACAGAAATGCTCAGATGAACATCTGCTCTTCTCCTTCTGTCCTCCCTCAGCTACCCGCCGGCTGTGATGGATAAGATCCAGGAGATGGGCGAGGGGATCGTGGTCCAGGACGCTCCTGTTCACAGAACGACTAAAGACGCCGTCACAGCCAGAGGCAAGAGGAGCGCCACAGCTGGTAATGGAGTGTGTTCTGTCATTATCAGCGTGTGTGTAAAGAGACAACCTGTTTGTTTGTCTTCACACTGACATCTTTGCAAATCTCATTTTTATTTATTTATTTTTGACTCTAAAAAGTATCAGGAGAAGAACATTTAACGTTTGTGAAACTGTAAATGTTTTGTATTGAACACAGTCGACTGTACGTGCCTCATTTTAGTTTTGGAGGTTTTTTATTTTGTGTTTTGAAAAGCAGCAACTGTTAAAAAGTAATTATTGCCTAACTGTGGCTGTGTACAATTAAAATAAATATAATATAATGTTATATATACTACAGTAGTCCCTCGTTTATCGCGGGGGATCCGTACCCTGGCTGCAGCCCAAAGCTGGTCTCTCCTGTGCAGGAGATCAGCTAGTTCAGGAGTAAACCAGCGCTGCCTCGTCCTTTTATTCTGAACTGGCGAAAAGGAGCATGTTTGTTCACAAAATAAATGAAACTATTTTGAAAAAAATATATAGGAACGCATTTTAAACCCTTCCCACACTCTTGCAATATTCTAAACAATGTTTCTAAACTCTAAAAGAGCACAGTGTCATGATTACAGCTCCCTGCCTCAGCTGCCACCTGCCAGCGCTCTTGGCCACGCCCACTTCTCTGCTGCAGAGCGGAGTTCATCGCACGCTGTAGGAGGAAGCTTCTCCTGCAGCGGTGGGCTGCACACAGGTGCTAAATAATTTAAAATAAATGATTTAAAATAATTTAGCACCTGCTGCACAAAGGTGCGGCTCATCCATCAATCAGCCAGTTGTGTGTCATGTCCAGTCTTCTTTAGAAAAACCGCGATAAAGCAAGTCTGCAAAAAAAGAACTGCGAGGTATCGAGGGACTACTGTGTATTTAATAGTTAATTATAAATTATATAAATGGAGCGTGGCCCTCAGAGGAACATTGTAATGTTTGTTGATAAAGGGCCAGCTCCAACACCACATCAAAGTGAGGTTGACCCGTTCAAACTGGTCTGATGACATGGAAAATGTTGTTGGTGCAACTCAAAACAGGTCAGAGTGGAAACAGTGTTACACAAAAGTTCCACTGCCAACTTGTTTACTAAAACAATAAATAACATTAGTGGTCCTTCTGCATGGAGAAACAGGTGAACACAATGGAAAGAAAGATGAATGACTGTTCAGATGGATGGATGGACTCCATCCATCTGTCCCAATTTCTTCAGTTTACTGACATGATTTTTCTACTATATATTTTATCATTTAAATATGTTCGTTTTTGCAAACAAAATGATAAATCACTTTAATTTTGCTTTAAAAGTGATTTTGAACTTCAAGCCGTGTTTAATCATTGGAAATCCAATAACATGCGAACGCACCATCTTTGACGTAGTGTCCAGAGTGTGAGGCAGAGTTCTGGGCTTGTCACAGTGCGCGCCGCGCGGGTATGAGCAGCTCCACATGAAGGTAAAGGCCGAGATACAGTGAAGCAGACTCCGTATACGCGCGTATACGCGCGTATACGGAGCGGCTGCTTCACTTCAGCTGACTTCAGCTCAGACGTTCTCCTTGTTGTAATATGAGCTGCTGCACACGAAGGGGACAACTGAGCACGCTGATTGGTCACTTGCTGACACGCCTACTGAATTGATTGACAGCGCTCAGTCAGCTGAATGTGAAACCTAGTTGAAAGTGAAACCTTTAACATGAGCAGCTCGCTCAGACTTCTGCGGTGTTCTGATGCGCTGTTTCTACTATATATGTTATAAAAAGTTCTCTCAGAAATAAAAATAATAACAGGGAGCGCTTTTCCTGCAGCACACAGCCCACCAGGGGATATTAAAACATCGCGCACCAAGGTAGGACCTGAATTCATTCATTTCAATCATCGAGTGAACGGAGGAAGAAGCGGTTACTTGACTTTAGGCAAAAAAACAAAAGAAAAGGCCCGATCAGCGATAAAGAAGGGGAATTTATTTCATTTGTGTAACATACAAAACAGTCCGGCGCCGGGAAGTTTATGGTCAGACACCGCGTATCGCGCACGCGGATCGCGTATGCGTAGTAAAAAAATACCTTTGCGCGTACTTGCCCTGAGGGGCTACGCGGGGCTACGCTGCGTACGGGGCGTACGTACGCTGCGTATTGGCGTATCGTGAGGACGCTCGAGTGTATCTCGCCCTTAAGTCTGATACAGCATCAGACCTAAATTAGATCCTGTTGTTTCTTGTTCCATCACCCAAACTATTTTCTGCTTCCCAAAATGAAGACAAATAGCTCAAATCTTCACATAGATTGATAAATTCATCGGGTTTTAAATTGTCCGCTATTAAAGAGACCAGAGCCCTCTGCCTCTCACTCTGTCACAGATGGTGCGTTTGTGTGTAATCTGATTTCCCATGATTAAACACGGCTTGAAGTTCAAAATCACTTTTAAAGCTAAATTAAAGTGATTTATCATTTTGTTTTCAAAAACGAACATATTTAAATGATAAAATATATATATTTTGAGCAATTTTATGAATAGTAAAAAATCATGTCAGTGGACCTTTAAGTCCAATGAATCACCAGCAATAGTTCCTCTTTCACACACGCACGCACGCACGCACACACACACAGGTTTGTTTTTCCATCTTTGTGGGGCCATTGCATTGACTTACATTCATTTTTCATTCATTTCTATAGCCTAACCCTGACCTTTACCCTAAACTTAACACATCCTCAATTCACACCTTAGTCCTAACCCTAACCCCTAACCCACCAACGGGACTTCCTCTTATGGGGCCCGGGCTTTGGGCCCCATAAGAAGCAGTTGGTCCTGACAATTTGGTATAACTCAGAAAAATGGGCCTCACAGCGTAACATAAACAAGGACACACACACACACAGGTTTGTTTTGCTATCTTTATGGGGCCATTGCATTGACTTCCATTAATTTTTCATTCATTTCTATAGCCTAACTCTGACCTTTACCCTAAACCTAACACATCCTCAATTCACACCTTAGTCCTAAACCTTAACCCACCAATGGGACTGCTCCTTATGGGGCCCAGGCTTTGGGCCCCATAAGGAGCAGTTGGTCCTCACAATGTACAGGTAGTCCCCGATTTACGAGCGCTCTGATCTACGAGGTTCCAGACTTACGAGCTGGCGAATTTTTGGAAAAAACGCAAAAAATACTGAGTTTTCATGTGTTTTTTCACCACAGTTCGTTAGCTAAACATGTGGACACACGTTTCCGATCATTTTTATGCACTCATAAGCAGTTTTTTGATGAAAAACGAGTGTTTGTAGTCGCGCTAGCGAAACCGTTCCAATTTACGAGCGAAATTCCGGACTTACGAGAGACATGGCAAC
>JBBPBX010020063.1:18680-43765 GCA_038048925.1 Garcialebias charrua | reverse complement strand
GTGGTCAGTTGACAGCTCCGCCCCTCTCTTCACCCGAGTGTCCAGGACATGCGGCCGCAGATCAGATGAGACGACAACAAAGTCGATCATCGAACTGCGACCTAGGGTGTCCTGGTGCCAAGAGCACATATGGACACCCTTATGCCTGAACATGGTGTTCGTTATGGACAATCCATGACGAGCACAGAAGTCCAACAACAGAACACCACTCGGGTTCAGATCAGGGGGGCCGTTCCTCCCAACCACACCCCTCCAGGTCTCACTGTCATTGCCCACGTGAGCGTTGAAGTCCCCCAGCAGAACAAGGGAGTCCCCAGGAGGCGCACCCTCCAATACCCCCTCCAAGGACTCCAAAAAGGGTGGGTAATCTGCGCTGCCGTTTGGCGCATAGGCACAAACAACAGTCAGAGCCCGTCCCCCCACACGTAGGCGAAGGGAGGCTACCCTCTCGTTCACCGGGGTGAACCCCAACGTACAGGCACCAAGATGGGGGGCAACAAGTATGCCCACTCCTGCTCGGCGCCTCTCACCAGGGGCAACTCCAGAGTGGAAGAGTGTCCAACCCCTCTCAAGGAAACTGGTTCCAGAGCCAGAGCCATGCGTTGAGGTGAGTCCGACTATTGCTAGCCGGAACCTCTCAACCTCACACACTAGCTCAGGCTCCTTCCCCACCAGAGAGGTGACATTCCATGTCCCAATGGCCAGCTTCTGTAGCCGAGGATCAGACCGCCAGGGTCCCCGCCCTCGGCCACCACCCATTCCACAATGCACCCGACCCCTTTGGCCCCTCCCACAGGTGGTGAGCCCATGGGAAGGGGGACCCACGTCTCCTCTTCGGGCTGTGCCCGGCCGAGCTCCATGGGTAAAAGCCCGGCCACCAGGCGCTCGCCAACGTGCCCCACCTCCGGGCCTGGCTCCAGAGTGGGGCCCCGGTGACCCGCGTCCGGGCGAGGGAACATTGTTTCCATTAATTGAACTCATCATAAGAGGTCTTTGGGCTTCTCTTTGTCTGGTCCCTCACCTAGGACCTGTCTGCCTTGGGTGACCCTACTAGGGGCATGAAGCCCCTGACAGCATAGCTCCTACACTCAAACCCCTCCACCACGGTAAGGTGGCAGCCCAGTTTTAGTATAGTTTATTTATTGTAAAGAGTGCCTTTTTAATTAAAATTATTTATTTTTCTACAAATGTATTGTTTACTTGGTATATTTATTTTTATACAAATGTATTGTTTACTTAGTATATTTTCAAAATAAACATTTTGTAAGTCTTTATTTTGTCTTTTTTTGTACCGAAAATTAACCGAACCGAGCCCTCCTTGTAATTGAACCAAACCAAAATGTAATTTTAGCGTACCATTACACCCCTAGTAAAAACGATAGAGTAAAATATTGTAGGCTGTTTTGTTTTTATAAATTTAAATAAAATATTGTCACACGGATGTCGCCATGTTTTTTTTAATGCTGCAATGCTGGGTAGATGACATATGCTAGGTCCTGTAGCATATGTCATATATACGACATATAGTTGTATATTATACAACTATAAATTGTATAATTTAGAACTGGTTCCAGGCAATTTGTCTCAGCTGTCGTCTCTTCAACCTGTTAAAAAGACAAATTACATTGTTTTTTGTATAACTTGTTGTTCTAACTTTTTGTGTATTATGAGAAAAATAGTTACCCTTTGAGCTGCAGCTGGCAACATTATCAGAGCTTCTCCCACTTTATTCTTTCATGGTGAAGTTATGGTGCTGCTTTATCTCTAAAATCTACATGAAAGAATAACGTACACCAGCGTATTAAAAATAAGCCTAAACCCCTCGCCTTCCACTGGGCTGTCTGGTCCTAAATGTTTGTGATATAGCTTGCTAGCTAGAAGTTTGTTGCAGAGTTCATTGGCCTGCTGCTTCACTTTTCATCTACCTTCCACGCATTTTGTCGTATTTCCAAAATATAGTACCACATTTTTATTTTAAACTTCTTGCAATCCGTGCTCTTGTTAAGCTCTGTCTTCCCCAGGACACTGTAGGATCCGAAATGACTTTACACTGACTTTTAACAATGAAGGAGCGGATTGAATCACGTTGTCCTCCACTCCATGATAGCCATTTAGATAAAGGGAGCTGGCTAACTAGCTTGCTGTACGGTGACCTACAAGGTCAAATCTACGTCAGCCAAGTGGACACATAATGCGATATGCAGTAAGCTTGGGAGTAGGAGCAAAAAAAACTTAAACACATATTAGAATCCATTTATGGGCCTTTAGAATAGATTCAGAATCTAGATTCTTTAATTAATCTTGTTTTTTTCTGCACCCATAGTAATGTTAGCCTTTCTGTGTTTACTGAGATTCCAGTACAGAAGGGACCTAACCACATAATTAACCCAGCATGCATTGCGAAGTTGAAAAAATGGCAGCCTCCATGGGTGAAAAATATAACAAAATATATAAAGTTTTTGAAGTAATTATGAGTTTTTACATATCACAAACAGAATTTTTAAGTAAATAGGAAAATGACAACATATTTAGGCCAACATGTTCAGCTAATCATGGATCCCTTTAACTTTTGGAGCCAACCCATTTTAAGATGGCTTCCACAGCCCTGACCTGAGAAAACACAAGATTGCTGTAACAGTCAGTTTTTAAGATGTAGAGTAAAACGTTGGTGTGGTAGTAACTGACAGTCATCTTCAACACATACATAATATTTTCCTCCACCGTCTTCATGTGGAGGTCGGTCTCTGTGACACTGTCCTGGACTGGTTCAAATCTTTCCTCTCCGATAGGCTGGAAGGCGTTAGTCTTGGCAATGCCACTTCCCAGACAGTCGGTGTCTCCTGTGGTGTCCCTCAAGGGTCAGTTCTGGGGCCCCTGCTGTTTTCCCTTTACATGCTGCCTTTAGGTCAAATTATTAATCAGTTCAACATTTCTTTTCACTGCTATGCCGACGACACACAGCTTTACATCAGGACTGGATCATCCTCATCATCCCCATCTCCATCTTCACTCACTGCCCTCTCTACCTGCCTGGAGGAAATAAGGGCATGGATGAATCAGAACTTTCTTCAATTAAACTGCTCCAAGACTGAGGCCATAATGATTGGCACCCCTCACCAGATACAAACATCAACTTTAACAACAATCTCCTTCTCTGGTCTTGGAATAAAAATGGACTCTCATCTTACATTTGAAAATCACATTAAGTATCTGTTTAAAACCTGCTTCTTCCATCTTCGAAACATCTCCAGACTTCGCCCATCTCTGACTTTTTCCGATGCTGAGAAACTCGTCCATGCCTTTGTCTCCTCCAGGCTCGACTACTGCAACTCCCTGTTTATTGGAATCCCTGGCAAAAATCTTCAGAAACTTCAATATATTCAAAACAGTGCAGCAAGGATTTTATTGAGAGCTCGTAAATTTGAACATATTACACCCATTCTCCATAACCTCCATTGGCTTCCTGTCACCTACAGAATTCAATACAAAACTGCTCTCATTACACACCAATGCTTACACGGAACTTCACCTGACTATCTAAAGGACATTCTTGCACCATATTCATCCACCCGGTCTCTACGATCACAGAACAGTAATCTACTTCACATTCCACGAACCAAATTAAGGACCATGGGAGACAGGGCATTCTGTGTGGCTGCCCCCCGCCTATGGAACTCCCTCCCTGACTGCCTGAGAGCTCCACAGTCACTGGTTGACTTTAAAAGCGGTTTAAAGACTTTTCTTTTTAAGCAAGCCTATTCTGCCTCCGCATGATTTTATCTTTGATCTTGGTTGATAGTATTATTGATTTTACTTGATTTTATCACTTGTTTTATTTATTTATTTATTTTTATTTTTTATTTTTTTAAGCAGGCCTATTCTGCCTCCACATGAGAGTGGAGCATGATTGACGTGGAGGTGGTAAAAAAAACCACTTCTGTCTTTAATCTTAGTTGATACCATTATTGATTTTATTTGATTTTATCACTTGTTTTATTGTTGTAGCACTTTGAGATTTTTATTAATGAAAAGTGCGGTATAAATTGAATTTATTATTATTATTATTATTATTATTATTATACAGTGAGCTCAGCATATTTCATGGGATTATGGGTCAGTCCTTTATTTTCTAGGTTTGACCAAAACAGCAACAACTAAATAATTTCACAACACTGTTTGATTTTACTTTAAAACTGTGGCATGAAAGACAAGGAGAACTAAGCATTTACATCAGGACTGGATCATCCTCATCATCCCCATCTCCATCTTCACTGTTGACTGGGGTGTTAGATACGTCGATGGTGATCTGCTGGTCGGTCTCAAAGGTATTCTGAGTAGATGGCATAACATTAAAAACATAGAAGTCAGCCTATAAACCATCTATGAAATTTGTCACTTGATTGACAGACAGGGCAGCCAGTCTGAGGCCCCATTTACACGACATGAAACGTTCGTTCGACAGACAACAGTCTCATTCTCTTTGCAGCAGTGTTATGTTGTTAATAAAAAGTTCTAAAACATAAAAAAAACAGGGAGCACTGGCCCTGCAGCCCACACATCAGATCAGCCCACCAGGAAATCTCCCACAGCCATGCCGGACCTGATTTTAATTTGCTCGTGACAAATCGCTCATGACAAATCGCTTCCCTCTAAGGTCTGGGGGTGGGGGAGAAAACCAGATCAGGGATGGAGAAAGGGGAATTAAATACATTGGTGTCACATCAAAACAGTCGGTTGCTGGGCAGTTTATTGCGCGACACCGAGTATGCATATGTGGTCGTAAAAATTTAACTTTGCACGGATGCTGCATACACAACCCTAATGCAGCTGAGCCCTGATTTAGGGTTGCCAGATAAATTTAAAATGTCTTCTTTACCCCCTCCTTTTCTGTGCACATGTTCAACAAACACAACACACACCACATCTTAGTGGTGTGTGTTGCTCCACACTAGCAGCTCCACCTAGTGGCGTGAGCACTTACACATCTTAGCACATATGACAGTTTAGGTCAAAATACCATAATTTTAAAGTGACAGTAATATAGTTCATATTTTCTTATCTGGCAACCTGACTGACATGGAAATGACAGCATTTTTGTGTAAATCCACTCGTTTTTTGTTTATTACTCCCAATAAACAATAAACATTGAAAAAAACGCTAACGTTTCAAGAGGTTGTTTTCATGTAAACGGTGCCTTATCACTAGATACCTTTGACTTGTCATGCTAAAAAACTGTGGGCACCCCAGACTAAAACTCTGTGATTATTTTTAAACATGCACTCAAAACCAGGAAAAATGTAATAACAATTTAGATTGTAGTATTTTAGTGGTTTGTCCCATTGAAATACAAAAAAATCAATGGGAATTTGGCAAAAAGGCACAACTCATATTCTAAAAAGCACACACAGTGAAACCAGAGAGAGAGAGAGTTGCGACAATCTTTGAACTCGTCGACAGGCGGTCACGTGGTTCATGCAGCTCTCAATCGTTCCAAACAGCTCATCGCTGACAGTCAATTTGAGCAGCTACTGGCGCAACATAACACAAAAAACGACTTTTCTTACTTTGTCCAGCGTTTTTCAGTAATTATTGAGCAGTAACAAACTGATTACTTAACTGATTATTTCACTGACTATGTGTAGTGTTGAAAGCAATTAAAAACTAGTTCTTGTTGAACTTAGTGCATTTATTGTAATGCTTCACAACAGATACGAACTACAACACACCGAGAGCACATTTTCCTTCAGCTTCTTCATCATAATCATCATCATCATTCCTTCTACCGTTCTCCTCTTCATTTCTTATCCTGCAGCTCCACTACTTGTGTAGTGCGTGAGCACTACACAACTGTTTTTAAAAGCATTTTTAGACGTGGCAGATGCATTTATCATTACAGTGAAATGAAACTGTAAACACATTTGTTAGAAAAAAATGTCTATGCAATACAATGATCAATATAGCCATGTCAACAGTGTTTTATTATGTTATACAAGTTAAAAAAAAAACAGAGAAACACTTATTATGAAGCTATTTCTGATGTTCTCTGCATGAGAATACTCCACCGTTTACCATTTGATCTACTCCAGTTTACCTTAGATCATCTGGGATGAAGTCTTCATTTCTGCACATTAGATAATTGCTCTATTTGTTTTTTATTTTTTTAATTAGCAACTGAGTACCTGGATAAGAGTTGATTGTGCTTGTAGCCTGACTATTGTAAAATAGTAATTCACTGATTAAAATGTAAATTTAAATGAAACAGTTTCTAGTTAAAATCATAACAGGTGACAAAATAAGTGTTAATTGTGCAAAAATAAATTACCAAACAATTTTATATAAAATATGTAAAATGTAAAACAAGCTTTAATAAAGTACTTTACTACAATTTACAGCAGGAGCAACATCACCATCATCACAACAACACAAACAGTGATGTAAGCTTAATCTGCACAAACCTTTTCAACCAGAGCTTTAACTGTCAAAGAAATGTGCAAGGAAATAAACTAATATCACTCTACAGGCACATTTTGAGAGAGGGCACTTCACAAAGACACAGTCAGGCCGTGTGAGACTGAAGGATGTTCCAACCATTTGTTTTCATCGCCCAGAACCAAATGAGAAGTCCAGCAGAACTTCCACTGACCAGTGATCACACACACAAAAAGTTCCTGTTTTTAGTTTTCTACATTCACCTTATAATCTTGCTGTTTTTGACATCTTGTTTAAAAAAAACCCTGTATATCCATTTTATAACTGTCTATTTGTAGCCCAACTATACCTTTTTTAAGTAGGTAAGGGCTCTAGGTTCGTTAAACGTAGTAGCTTAAAAAATAATTCTTAATACACTCTCGTGTTTAAACTTATGTTGAGTTTCATTCACTTTAAAATAATAATTAACCAGTGCTTTCTTTTTTTTTTTCTCACCCAATCAGGTAGAGGCTGAATAAAATTAATAAAATCCAAATACCATTAAACAGGAAATCAAACACACACACAGTATGAAACTTGAACTTTTGAACATGTATTAAACACAACAATATATTTACAAAATGCAAGTGTTTCAGTCTTTTGTTTTACCAATTTGTTAATTAATTACTGTGGGCCCACACCTCAATGTCCACCTAAGCCGGCATTAATTAATTACTTGTCCCAACAAATAAAATAAAATAAAAAAACCCGTTGCAGGCCTGATTTGATGATGATGCGTGGTTTTGCGATACCTTACTCCAAGGAAAACCTTGACCCTTCTGGTAGTTCACCTGTCCTTCGTCTCAGTTGGCAAGATGACGTCCGCTCCTTCTCCAGTCTCTCAGTCCCAAGGATGTTGGAAAAGCAGGAAGTTTAACGCCGACACAGTCCTCCAACAAAGTCACAGAAGCTCTCAGCATAAGCTCATGCCTCCACACTAGGCTTGATTCATGAACGCTCCCATGCCGGCAACGTTAGTTGAATCCACTGTTAGCTGGGTTAGCTCAACAGTACTTAACTTCCATTCACTGTGCTAGTGAATGCTAGTGCGTTAGCAAGCTTTACTTTGTGACTTTTTACATACTGTCCAGTGAATTCCGGTTTAGAATGATCCAACAGCATCAAACAAGAGTGAGAAGTCGATATCTATTCACAGACTGTCGAGTTGAAAGTCTAAAATATCAGCAAAACACTCGTTTCTTAATAACTTTGCCAGTTTTTCTCTAACGGTTCTTTTACTCTTCCTCCTCTGCTTCTCCTCTTCCTCATTCTCTCCTCACGTCTCTAAGCCAATCACAGACCAGTTCAGCTGCTTTACTCTGAACAGCAAACAAGAGTGAGAAGTCGATATCTATTCAAAGACTGTCGGGTTGAAAGTCTAAAATATCAGCAAAACACTCTTCTCTTAATAACTCCACCGCATTTTTCTTCGCGGTTCTTTTTTCTTCCTTTTCCTCTTCCTCATCCTCCCTCCTTGCGTCTCCCCTCACGTCTTCTTTTTTCTCTCCGTCACAAACCAACTCAACCGTTTTTTCTCCACCCACTTCCTCTTACAACCATGGGCCCTTCAAAATAAAATATGTTGAAGATTACTTTTCTATAAAACAGTATTTTTTAACTTATTACACAATGTTACTCCCAGTATTTATAAACACATCTTTCATTAACACTTCTTTCTTTAACAAATTTAACATATTTAAACAAACATGTTTAATACATATTAAATTATTACACCTTCCATGAACTTAACTCAATACAAAATACCTTTATTTTGGACTGGGTTACACCCTCCCCCCTCTAAACATCTGGTGTCCTCAACAGACTTTATGAACACCTGCATAACTCAACAAAGAGAAGGGCAATTTTAGTCAACATTTTAGTTCTGTATTTTTATGACAACACCCCTATAAACAATAGTGAGGGGTTGATCACTAGCTTTGCCAATTTCATCACACACATCACGAATGAGGGACTCGGTGGGTGAGAGAACAGGTTCCAACCCAACTAGAAGAGCATGCACATCCGCTGCTGTCTTCCCTTCTGTGTGTAAAAAAAAAGTATTTAGTTTGGCACTAAAATCCTCATTTGGCATGTTTGCATTTGTAAGCTTCTCTCTGCACTCACAAAGCACTAATACACGCCCAAGGCACTTTATAGTCTGCAATGTCTCTTCTATTTGTGCAACTTCTGTCTCTTGGGAACTTTTATCAACAATGCATGGTTCTCATTTATGCCCTCCCCTCGACACCAGCTCTTAAGTTTGTTTACCATGACCTCAGTTTGTTGCATTTTCTCTTACCCTTTTATTTTTATTTTCTTAACAATGACGATCAGAAAAATACTTTGAACATCAAGAAACTCAAACAATAAATCCCAGCGATGCCTCCATTTTATGTAGCCCAACTATACCTTTTTTAAGTAGGTAAGGGCTCTAGGTTCGTTAAACGTAGTAGCTTAAAAAATAATTCTTAATACACTCTCGTGTTTAAACTTATGTTGAGTTTCATTCACTTTAAAATAATAATTAACCAGTGCTTTCTTTTTTTTTCTCACCCAATCAGGTAGAGGCTGAATAAAATTAATAAAATCCAAATACCATTAAACAGGAAATCAAACACACACACAGTATGAAACTTGAACTTTTGAACATGTATTAAACACAACAATATATTTACAAAATGCAAGTGTTTCAGTCTTTTGTTTTACCAATTTGTTAATTAATTACTGTGGGCCCACACCTCAATGTCCACCTAAGCCGGCATTAATTAATTACTTGTCCCAACAAATAAAATAAAATAAAAAAAACGTTGCAGGCCTGATTTGATGATGATGCGTGGTTTTGCGATACCTTACTCCAAGGAAAACCTTGACCCTTCTTGGTAGTTCACCTGTCCTTCGTCTCAGTTGGCAAGATGACGTCCGCTCCTTCTCCAGTCTCTCGGTCCCCAGGATGTTGGAAAAGCAGGAAGTTTAATGCCGACACAGTCCTCCAACAAAGTCACAGAAGCTCTCAGCATAAGCTCATGCCTCCACACTAGGCTTGATTCATGAACGCTCCCATGCCGGCAACGTTAGTTGAATCCACTGTTAGCTGGGTTAGCTCAACAGTACTTAACTTCCATTCACTGTGCTAGTGAATGCTAGTGCGTTAGCAAGCTTTACTTTGTGACTTTTTACATACTGTCCAGTGAATTCCGGTTTAGAATGATCCAACAGCATCAAACAAGAGTGAGAAGTCGATATCTATTCACAGACTGTCGAGTTGAAAGTCTAAAATATCAGCAAAACACTCGTTTCTTAATAACTTTGCCAGTTTTTCTCTAACGGTTCTTTAACTCTTCCTCCTCTGCTTCTCCTCTTCCTCATTCTCTCCTCACGTCTCTAAGCCAATCACAGACCAGTTCAGCTGCTTTACTCTGAACAGCAAACAAGAGTGAGAAGTCGATATCTATTCAAAGACTGTCGGGTTGAAAGTCTAAAATATCAGCAAAACACTCTTCTCTTAATAACTCCACCGCATTTTTCTTCGCGGTTCTTTTTTCTTCCTTTTCCTCTTCCTCATCCTCCCTCCTTGCGTCTCCCCTCACGTCTTCTTTTTTCTCTCCGTCACAAACCAACTCAACCGTTTTTTCTCCACCCACTTCCTCTTACAACCATGGGCCCTTCAAAATAAAATATGTTGAAGATTACTTTTCTATAAAACAGTATTTTTTAACTTATTACACAATGTTACTCCCAGTATTTATAAACACATCTTTCATTAACACTTCTTTCTTTAACAAATTTAACATATTTAAACAAACATGTTTAATACATATTAAATTATTACACCTTCCATGAACTTAACTCAATACAAAATACCTTTATTTTGGACTGGGTTACATATTGTTGTTACTGTTGTCATCATTCTTTGTTAAAATCAGCTCTCTCTTGTAAATAAGTCCTCAAGGCTCAATGGGATTAACCTGCCTAAATAAAGGTTGAATGAATAAAGTAAACTTTCGTACGAAAGGTGTTAAATAATACACGTCATATTTTTATTGAACAATAATCTTCATGCTAACAGTGCCATTGTAATTTCAGAGATTGAGGAGAAATAGAAGTGAGGTGAGTGAGATGAGGGAAAGATGAAAATGTAGCCTCAGAGGAAAGGGATGATGATCCAGGATTGACAGGACCATGAAGATGTATCAACAGGGGATGCAATCAGGGAACAGAGATGAAACACCTGTTCCCTCAGGTGTTTCATCTCTGTTCCCTGATTGAACACAAAAAAATTACAAAAGCAGGATAGAAGAACTTCAGACATGAAAATTAACACAGTTCTGTGAAGAAAAATGTTAATGGAAAATAAATAATGACATTTTTTTTTACTAAGGATCAAATTAAGGCAATTGGCATGAAGAATAACTTCCCAGTTCCATCCGACAGTTTAATCATTTAAAAAAATTGTTACTGTTCTACAATTTATTGATGCCGTCTCATCTCAACTTGATAATAATATAATAAAAATATAAAAACCGGTACAATAAATCAGTGAAAATAAAATAAAAGCAACAGCAATAAAAGGAGGCAATGGAAATAAAAATGCTACATACTAAAATTCCAAAAGTAATAAAAGTTACACACTGAAAGCTTTTTTGAACAAGTGGGTCTTCAGTCTGGTTTTTAACAGAGTCAGATCAGAGGTGGCACGCAGCTCAAAGGGGGAGGCTGTTCCAGGCTTTTGGGCCGGCAACAGAAAAGGACCAGTCTCCCCATTGTTTGTACCTTGAGCGAGGCAATTCCAGCAGGTGTTGACTGGCAGATCGTAAAGCTCTGCTGGGCTGATGGACTTTCAAAAGATCTGAGATGAGGTGCGAGTCCATTCAGAGCTTTGAAAACAACTTGACCCATAACTAACAATATAAAACTATAATGTAAATTAACAGTTCTGCAGTAAATACCAACTTTGTGAAGGTTATGGTGTTAAAGTAATTTTATTCAAACATCTTGTTTAAGATATTATTGTTTAAGACAGAAAATTAGATATTGTACCTTTGTGATACTTTGCAACATTCAAGTCATTCTCCTGTAGTTTAACCTGGAAAACATAAAAAATACTCAAAAAAAGGCGTTCAATACAGGATCAACTGGACTTTATTTGTTGCAGAAAACGTTTCGACTTCTGTCCAGAAGTCTTTTTCAATTCTGAATGGAAGCTGTGAGAACGAGAAGTCCCTACAGGCTTACAAGTCACGCACCAACATATGAAATTGGAAACTGAGATAACACCACAAATTAACTAACATGCCCATTCTATTTAAATTGACAAAACGACACATCCCAGCTTTTCCATTCAGAATTGAAAAAGACTTCTGGACAGAAGTCGAAACGTTTTCTGCAACAAATAAAGTCCAGTTGATCCTGTATTGAACGCCTTTTTTTGATTTCATCATGTCCTGGACGACTGAGAATCTTCACCAGCATAAAAAATACTCATCTCCATGATCACATGTTTCTTTAAAGATAATGTCACAATTTATGCTGCAGTCTTTGACAAAGGATCTATAACTTTAAATTAACCACGTCAATCTCTCAGGAAGAAAGGGCTATATTTTGAGAGTTCAGTGGAATTACCATTAAAAAAAAAACTTTCAAAATTGAAGCTGTACTGAATATTTTAAAACGCTGAATTAGACAGAAATAGATCAGTTTACACCAGTCATGATTGCAGAGCTAGCTGCTGTTAAAACACTACTAGCTATCTAACATGTTTAATTAACAAAAACTGGCGACATGAAGTGTTAATGTTGATAAAATGGTACAGAACGCTAACGCTTCACAAGTCAAAAGAAAATTGTATTTTCATCAACTTACCAGAGAAAACACGTCTGAAACATCAACAATGAACTACGTTTGATGCTAGCAGCGCTGCTGTTTGGAACAGTTTGGTGGAATGAATCGCCCCCTCCATGACCCACGTGACTTCCGCATTCCATTCTTACAATGGGAGTCTATGGAAGTGTCGGAACTCTCTCTCTCTCTATGGCTCTGAGTGAAACTAATTTAAAACTCCACATCTGAACCGTCACTCTAAACTGAATCAAGTGCATTGTCATGACAACAGAAATGCACATGTTAATGTTAAGATGTTTGTGTGACAATCTGTACTGTCTCACTTGGGTTCTAAAGCTTCAAGAGGCCTTTCATTTACCTGTAATATTAGCTCTACGGCAAACACTTAAAAATATATGTTAATTCTGTATTTTATTTGTACAAATTAACATGGTGAGGATTTTTCATTGAAACGTTTCCTCGTCATTAAATGCTGTTGTAAAATGTCTCTCAATGTCTAACTGCAAACGGAGCGCTCCTGATACTGATTGGTACAAAAAGTACCAATTCAGTGAGTTTGCAAGGAAGTATTAGTTTGCAGGTGCAGCGAGATGTACTATGATCTGCTTCAACTTTTAGTGCTATTATTCTACAACTTTCATTGGTATAATAGTAGAAAATTTTGATTCCCCCCCCCCCCTCATCATGTTGCTGAAATGTCAGTCAGTAATGAATCACTGGTATACTTCGGCAATGACTTCATTCTCTAGACATGAATAAAATGGAATGAGTCTGACCTTATCAGAGTGATGTGAATTCTGCTGCATCCAAACTGAGCAGCTGAATAAATAAACCTTAGCGGCTTCAGGGGAAAAAGTCTGAACAGAAAAAAGTTTTCAGAGCCATTTTTGTGTGGCCATCCTCTTTGACCCCTCTGAATTCCCTTCCCCCATGAGGCCTCCTTTCCATTAACACCCCCCCCCCAACAAACACACACACAAATCACTCCACCTTGACCCTCCACCTTGACCCTCAGAACTTTTATTCAAACCCCTCTTGTCTCCTCACCGAGTATTCCCAACAATAAAACACACAATTTTTACCTGAAACCTGAATTGAGTCCAACCATACTAACACTTTCAGAGAAAAGGAGAGGAATGATGGCTGGGTCCCCTTACCAAAATGAAATATACTTTAAGTATATGTTGTTAAGTATACTAAAGTATATAAAAGTATATGTCTCTCTAAGTGTACTTTTAAGTATATTCACAGTTTACTTACAATATACTTTTTTGGGACTAAATTGGCCCATTTTAAGTTTATAAAGTATACTTAAAGTATACTAGTAGTACACTTTTAATTAGACTTCCAATGTACTTATAGTGTACTTCAAGTTCATATTTTAGTTTATTGAAGTATACTTAAAGTATGCTAGTAGTACACTTTTAATTAGACTTCCAATGTACTTATAGTGTACTTAAAGTTCATATTTTAGTTTATTGAAGTATACTTAAAGTATGCTAGTAGTACACTTTTAATTAGACTGCCAATGTACTTATAGTGTACTTCAAGTTCATATTTTAGTTTATTGAAGTATACCACTAGTATACTTTTTCATATACCGGTACTCCCAATGCACTTGTTATTTACTTCTAGTTTACAGTTTAAGTTAAATGTTTGAATTTCTAAAACTAATACCATGTATAACAACATTGTAACTGTTAGGTTACACTTGTAAGTTTGCTTAACAATACTTGCACAACATTATATCACATCCTAACAATACTTGCACAACATTATATCACATCCTATGCTAAAAATTATTTTCTAAAGTATTCTTAAAGATGTGTTTACAAAGTCATAAAACAAGGTCTTGAGAACTTCAATATTTTTATACTCTTCTTCCACTGTCACCATCTGAACTCTTGCTAAATAGCCAGCTGCTACTTTAGCTGCTCTGTCTACCTGCCTATTACCTTCAGCAGTATCTGACTGTGTTATATCATGACCCTTGCACTTTACTACCGCCACTTTCTTTGGTAGCATCAGACTGTCCGCTAACTCTTTTATGAGTTCTTCATGTTTTATTGGTTTATTTCCTGCTGTCAAAAACCCTGCTCTTTTTTAATGTAATTGTACATGAACAACCCCATAAGCGTATGCTGAGTCTGTGTATACTGTGATTTCTTTTCCTGTACCTAATTTTAGTGCCGCAACTACCGCTTGAATTTCGGCTTTTTGAGCTGACTGTTTTCCCATCAACTGTCCAGATTCTACCACCTCGAATGCATCTTCATTTTGTCTAACCACTGCAAATCCTGACTTCAAAGACCCATCCTCCATTCTGAAGCAGCACCCGTCCGTGTAGAGTACTTCTGAATGTGGTATATGTTCTGTTTCTAGGTCGGACCTGATTTTGTCTTCCATATAGACCTTTTGAACACAATCGTGCGTGTGTGTTGTATTCATTCCGTCAGCCATGTTTACACCTTCATGTGAAAATAATAAATTTGGTGCCGCCAAAATGTTACTCATGCGTCTTTGTTTCAATGAAGTCATTGTGAAGAGTTCAGAGTTCACATAGGCCACGACATTAT
Source organism: Garcialebias charrua (assembly GCA_038048925.1). NCBI lineage: Eukaryota > Metazoa > Chordata > Actinopteri > Cyprinodontiformes > Rivulidae > Garcialebias > Garcialebias charrua. The sequence goes on along the minus strand of JBBPBX010020063.1, from coordinate 28,883 downwards.
GTGATGTTAAAATGTGCATTACTATATGTGCTGTTTTAGCGATGATTTTACTCAAGCCTGCTGCCATTTGTGTACATGGTGGATGGCGTTTTTCAGTACCATCTAGAACACATATGTCAAGGTGGCGGCCCGCGGGCCAGATCCGGCCCGCAAAACAATTATTTATGGCCCCCTGGATGATATTTAATAACTATTAGAGCCGGCCCGCAAGCCACAGAACACCGGCAGCCGGCTCTCAGCTGTTAACAAGGTGAAATGTCCGCTGCTAAGCTTCATTCTAACTCCGGCTGAAGTGGTGGAGGTGACATGTCCGCTGCTCAGCTTCATTCTAACTCCGGCAGAAGTGGTGGAGGTGGGGGGTGGGAGAAGTGACGATATTCCAATGCGCAGCAACACTTTCCTCAGCCCTCCCCATCTTGTTTTCTCACAGACATAGTCTCGCGAGTTTTGGGTGCAGTGACTGACGAGACTTTAAGACAGCAGTGGAGCTATCGGTGCGAAGTAAACATGGATGCTGCAGAACTAGCAAACAAGCAAACGAAAACTTATTATTTTCACACAGAGTGGGAGGAGGAGTATTTTTTTGTTTATTCTAATTCGAAGTCTATTTGCCTCATCTGTAATTCGAGCGTTGCCTTGCCCAAAAAGTGTAACTTGGAGCGGCATTTCAAGACGATGCACAAACTGCTTGAGACAGATTTCCCTCCTAAAAGTTGTTTATGGACTCAGAACATGCGGCAGCTAAAACACAAGCTTGCAGCCCAGCAATCGATCTTCACTCAGCCCAGCACAAAAGGTAAACTGCTACGATCGCCTCCTACCGTGTTAGCTGCATCCTGGCTCAACATAAAGAAGTCTTTCAGTGATGGAGAAGTTATGAAAGAAGCGTTTATTATTCTGCATTATTCACCTGGATTATTGAGCATAATTCAGGATGTTATTGTGTGTTATTTACCTGGATTATTGATCATGCATCAGGATGTTATTCTGTTATTTACCTGGATTATTGAGCATAAATCAGGATGTTATTCTTTTATTCACCTGGATTATTGAGCATAAATCAGGATGTTATTCTGTGTTATTTACCTGGATTATTGATCATGCATCAGGATGTTATTCTGTTATTTACCTGGATTATTGAGCATAAATCAGGATGTTATTCTTTTATTCACCTGGATTATTGAGCATAATTCAGGATGTTATTCTGTGTTATTTACCTGGATTATTGATCATGCATCAGGATGTTATTCTGTTATTTACCTGGATTATTGAGCATAAATCAGGATGTTATTCTGTTATTCACCTGGATTATTGAGCATAAATCAGGATGTTATTCTTTTATTCACCTGGATTATTGAGCATAAATCAGGATGTTATTCTGTGTTATTTACCTGGATTATTGATCATGCATCAGGATGTTATTCTGTTATTTACCTGGATTATTGAGCATAAATCAGGATGTTATTCTGTGTTATTTACCTGGATTATTGAGCATGCATCAGGTGTTATTCTGTTATTCACCTGGATTATTGAGCATAAATCAGGATGTTATTCTGTGTTATTCACCTGGATTATTGAGCATAAATCAGGATGGTATTCTGCATTATTCACATGAGTTATTGATCATAAGCGTTTATTGAGGCTTTATTTAATATTTTATTTAATTCATTTATTCATTCATTTAAAAGAGACAAAATAAAACAAATTCATAAAAAAAAACATTAAATGAAAAGAGTGCAGAAAGAAGAAAAAAAACTTCTATCACCTCCTTATAATAAACATTGAACCAGTCCGGCCCTTGGCTTGTAGCAAATTTGTTTTTTTGGCCCTCGGTGTATTTGACTTTGACACCCCTGATCTAGAAGAATGCTGGTGTACATCAGTATCTGTCTATTCCCCCCCTTTTTCTGAAACAAAATGCCATTAATGGTGTTTTTTGCTTCAGAAACATCAAGGTAAAAAGGTGAGGTGTAATCAGGTAGGGCTAAATCAGTAGCGAGTTTGGACTTTAATTTTCTCATCCCCTGTTCCTTAACCATGTTTCGAAGGGAAGTAGTGAGTTCAGTATATAATGTCTGCTATACCCCGTCAACCCCAGAAAAGACAACATTTCCTGTACCGTGCTAGGCTTTGGGTGATTCAAAATGGAAACTCTGTGCTCAGGAGAAAGCGTTGTTCCTCGAGCTGAGACTAACCGTCCCAAGAAGGATACCTGGGTGCGGACGGCTTGAAGTTTTGTTTTGCTCACTTTGAAACCCGCATCATGAAGAAGAAGAAGAATGTCATGGGTGGCTTTGAGACAGTCTTCAGGTGATTCTGATGCTATCAATAAATCATCAACATATTGAAGCAATGTGGTGCCTTCAGGGAGAGGATGATGAACCAACAGGTCTTTTAATACCTGATTGAATATTCCAGGGGACAATGAGAAACCCTGAGGTAAGCGCGTGTATCGGTACTGTTGGCCATTAAAAGTGAAAGAGAAAATGTCTCGTACATCATTTGACAAAGGGAGACAAAAGAAGGCATTGGCCAAGTCAATGCAAGTGAACCATTTCTGTTTTGGATTCAAGTTTGTTAACGCCACGTATGGATTTGGAACAGGGCAGGTAGGAGTCTTAAGGATTGCATTAATTGACCTAAGGTCATGCACCATTCTGTACTTTCCTGTACCTGCTTTCTCGACTGGCAAAATGGGAGTATTCCACTGTGAATTAGACGGTTCTAATACTCCTGCATTTAGCAACCCCCAAACCGTATTGCTCAGCCCCTCTGCGGCTTCTGGCTTATGTGAGTATTGATACAACCATATTGGCTCAGTGGAGAGAAGTTCAAAAGTGATGGGATCACAGTTTACTAATCCCACATCCTCCGGACCTTGAGACCAAAGGGATTGTGGGAGCGTATCAAGCATGGCAGGGACCTCTGTGTGATCAGTCTTTTCCCTGCCATGTTCTCTTGAAATAAGTTCATGATCTAATTTTCCCAAATCCTGAGCTGAAACATCAATAATATAGCAATCTGTTGATGGTGAAAAAACATGGAAGCTGTGTGGGACACCAATCAAGGGCATCCATGACTGTCTTTACCATTGGCCCTAAATCCTTCGCTTGGTGTGAAGGTGAGAAAGCAAGTGAGACATGTGGTACTGCTTCAGATGACATCCTATACCATTCAAGTTGAGATGGTGATAGGGTGACATGTGAAGCCACCCCCTGGGGTCCTACAGTAATCTTATCTGAGGTCAAAAGCCACTCAGTATCTTGCAAAGTAGAGGCAAAATGCTCTCTAAAACAATCATCAGAGTCACGGTCATACAAGAGTGTCAGATGTAAAGGATCTGGAGTGGGAACATAGGGTCGCAGAGCATCAAGCCACGGCTTCCAAGACAAGTACGCAGAGTAGATGCCCAGTTGCTGTGTGGTTTCAGGGCGTAGCAAGGCCCAGTAGATGTCAGCGACCTCCTCCTGCATTGGTTTGAGTAGACATTGTGAGGCTGGAGAGGAAGATGATTGTGAACAAGTCCAACAAGTCCCATTGGGCAGAGTGACCTTCAGCCCAGTTGGTTCACACAAAATGGTTGCCCCCATCTTTTTCAGCAAGTCTCTACCCAGCAGGTTTACCGGTACATCCTTGGACAAAACAAAAGGATGAGTCAAAGACTGCGGTCCTGCTGTGATTAGGAGAGGTTCAGTCAAAGGCAGTTTTTGTTGCACCCCAGAGAAGCCCACCACTGACACAGTGTCAGATGTGGCGTGTTCAGAAAAGTCCAGGTCATTCAACGTGGAGTATGTGGCACCTGTGTCCACTAAGAAGGACAAGTCTTTGTTCATGACCTTCATCCGTATCATAGGGTCTGCACCTCCCCCTATGGACTGGTTTCTCTGTGGGGTGTGTCATTGCTGGTAGGAAGAGTTGGACCCTGAGTCTTGGGCCCACTCTCTTTGTAGAGCCGGGTGCTGGCCAGCTGGAGCCATCTGAGGGTTGGGAGCTGAGTGGAGACGCCCTTCCCTTTGAGACTGTGCTTGTTTATGGTAACAGTCACGGGCCCAATGTCCTGGCTTTTGACAAAAATGGCAGACGTCTTGTGCTCTGTTTCCCTGCAGGTTACCTCGGCTATAGCCCCTGCCCCGAGCTCTTCCTCCTCTCCTCCACTGCCCCCTGACCGGACCCTGAGATGATGTATTATAATATAGCTGGGGTGCTGTGTGCTGCTGTGGGATGGTAATCATACCTTCCTTCCCAGCAACCATCTGTTTGGACTCTCTCTTTGATTGCACCACATCTCTAACTTGCTTTAGTTGTAATTTCAGCAGCTGAGTTTGCATGTCTTTTAAATCAGCTGAACTTTTTACTTCCTCATCTGCTGCTCCCTGCAGTTGATGAATTAAGTGACATTCCCATTTCTCTGCATCAGCAGTAGGGAGGTCAGGGTTTGCTTTCATTGCTTTACTGACGGTTGCTGGAACACCATCAAGGATAGCTTGTCTAAAGAAGTACCTCTGTCCCGCACCTTGTCCGTGACAGTGAGTTCTATCGTGCCATTCTTGTTTACACTGATCTAGATAAGCTGTTGGATTCTGCCCAGGTTTCCAATGAAACTTAGGCACCCCTGAACCCTCTGGGAGCGGGTAAGCCTCTCTAAGGGCTCCTGCAAACCTATGTAAATGATTTGTCATGGGTTCTGAGTCGAGAACTGTGCGATTCCAACCTGCTGCCCGTTCCAATTCATCCATCCTGGTGGATGTTACACATCTACCCAACAAAGCTCTCACATCTCCTACTGCCAATGTGATACCCTTAGTGAGGCTGTCTACTGAGTTTAACCATTTGCTACCCCCCTCTGTTAGCGGGGACAATTTCTCCACCAAGGCCTGAATGTCTCCCAAAGCAAAAGGTTTGTACCTGACTTGTATACCTGCTTGGAGCAAGGGATAGCTGCTGCTGGAAAGAGGACAATTCTCAAACCCTTGCGTTTCCTCGTGCTCCATAAGACTGGATGTACTGGGGTGTGCTGTCACAGGAAGTGGTGTACTGGGTGTGTCGGTGTAGAGGGGAAGTGGTGTACTGGTGGTCTCCATCCGATTGGATGGAAGAGGAAGAGATGTTATAACATCTGAAGTGATCCGAAGAGGGCCTTCGGCCAAGGAGGGATTCCTGGGCCTTGATGTGTTGTGGGATGTCAGATTTAACATTCTGTCAGTTAATTCAGGCCTGTTTCCCCATCCGGGCGCGTCAGGGGGAACATATCCTTGCCCTGATGTCTCACTTGAGGTGAGCGAGAGGGGCCCTGGGGTACCCGGATGGTAAAACACCGCCTGTGACATTGGTGGTGTTATGGAGCTGGCAGCTACCTTTTGGGACCCAAGTGTTTTTATAAAGTCTCTGAAATCTGATGCGCTCACTGATCCCACCTCATCCCTAGTAACCAGATTCTCTGATGTCACGAAATTCTCTCGCTCCAAGGTGGGAGGAGCTTCCTCTATCTTCACTACGCCCCCTTCTACATGGTATATTGGGTACATACTTTTTGCCTGTGGTGCTGATGAGGTGCTACTATAGGGTGGAGGCTCAAGACCTCCTGTTTTCTCACTCTTCTCCATAGTCAGTAAATGTAACACCCCTTGTGCTATTAAAACCAGTTTAAACCATTCTTTACAACTGCTATCTGATGCAGTCAACAATTTTCTATATTTTCCCTTCTGTAGGGCATTGGCTTCCTTTTTTTGTTTCTCAAAACCTTCTATTTCTTCCTTATTTTTTCCCAAATTAAACTCACCACATTACTTTTGCCCGTTTTGTCATTTATTTCTTCTATTTTCTTTAAAAGCTGTTTTTCCTGTTTTCGGTCCTGCATTGATATGGTTATCGCTTGTATTATAATCTTTTTTGTTCTTCTATGGGTTTAAATGATGCGCTCTCGTACTTCTGGCTAAAGCTCCCTTCCATCTCAGTTTTTATATCTTTGTCCATTCTCACAGTAAAACATGCACACCCCACACCCTATTAATCTTTATTGTTACAGGAACCAGGACTCAGTGTGGAAGGCACACGGGTGCCTTCCACACTGGAAGTGTCAGAAAGACTGAGCGTTCCTTATGGCGAGTCAGCCCCCTGATTCTTTTCCCTGTGTACCACTCCGGAACTTTTCTCTTTCTTTTTCTCACACACACACACGTTGGCCTTATTTTTCAACGGGACAAACAACATACAAGACAGACCAGCTTGCGCTGACCTTATGATTCACAGGACAGACAACATGTAAGACGGACCAACCCAACAGTCACGCGAGACTCTGACACCAGAAAACTTCAGCAATGAAAAAAAAAAAAAAATTTTTTTTTTAGAACCTTTTGAGTGGTATGTGTGTTGACTCCTCACACAAGAAACCTCATTAATTTAGAACATGAAAAAGATTTAGTATTCTGTGACTAATTTATTCTATTTTATTTAACTGGTCCAAGTTTGGAACTCATCGGATTATTTTATCAGCGAAAGTTAGCGCGTTTATTTCAAACTCTCACCCCAGTCCCGCACTTTACTTATTTAGTCTCAAATTATAAGTAAGTCTAAATTGTCACTGTTTTAAGCTAGCCACTAACCTAGCAAGTTTACAGTTTAACTTGGTCTTCAGAGTTACAGGAAACAACGGTGGATAAATTATTTATTTATCCTAAAACCCCGAATCCCTCTGTTCCAGAAGCCCATCGGCTTTTGGGAGGCACGACCACTGCGTGTTTTTACCTGGGACTTGGGTATTTTTACTTTTACGTATATAAATACCTACTCGTTTTATTTCCTTATCTTTACTGGAGTCCAACACACTGAGTGAAATTTGCCTATAAAAATTCCAATCACAGATTTCGTTTAAACAGGAATCTGCTTACCTTTTTTTGTGGTGACCGGTCACTGATCAGTGTTCTGGACTCGTGCTGTCCCTTCCTGTCCGCGTGCAACCAATCTCGGTAGGACCTCCAAATTATCGGCGTTGCTCTTTATTCGCCCAGAGCTCGTTGTTTGGTTTCACTTTGGATAGAAAAGAGATACACTGATTCACATGACAGACGCACACTTTAAAGTTCCAAAACCAGTTTTAATTAATCATAAGTTTAAAAGTCACAGAATACATTTGTTATATTTCTAAAAGCCATTATATTTGATTACAAGTAGTGGACAGAGAGAAAAAGAGAGAAAGAGAGAGAGAGATATATAGGAGAACAAAGAGAACATGAATGCGCATTCAATGGAGACAAGGCCATACAACCTGATAGTTGCTCCCTCGTTGCTTCCTGCGTTGTCTGATGGAGGAGGGAAACTTGTACTTTTATACTCTTCTGTGGGGGCGTTTTCTGCTCTCAACCAATAAGAGAAGTTCTGCTTTGTTTTCTTGTAGGGTGTTGCCTGCCTTAACCAATAAGAGCAGTTTTGCTTTGTTCTCTTGTAGGGTGTTTTGTTTTCTTGTAGGGTGTTGCCTGCTTCTCAACTGATAAGAGGAGTTTTGTTTCAGAGACTGTTGCCTCTCCTCAACTACCAGAAGCTTCTATCTTAAAAACAGGAATTTTCCATTGCTTGTTTCAGCTTACAGAGTTGTGTTTTAAGAGGGAATGATAATATTCATTCATTCATTCAACCTTTATTTATACAGGCTAGCCTCAGCATAGTTCTATATGTTACACAGTTCTATATGTTAATCTGATTGAAACTAATACACCACTATTAATACACAAGTGTTTTATAATCCAGGTATTAACTGTTTTACAAATGTTTATGCAATCATGTCTTATTTTGTCTTAAAGTAGCTTACACAACATTATAAATCTACACACTTTTAGATCCATCAAATAAAACAGGTTCAGGGAATGGATGCATTTTGTACCTGACCTGATCCACACAGGCCACCACACATAGATTAAGCTGTTCTAATGTTCTCTGGCTAAGCAAACATGCAGAACCAGAGAGGCCAGGACAGACACAATGGTCATTTGAGTAGCATTAGGACAGAACTGTGTTCATGCTCACAATTCTCTGTTTAACCTGTACCTGTGTCTTTTAATAAATCTTTATCATTCTACAAGAGAGACTGGTCATTTAACACCGTTAGAAAATTCAAAATGAGAACATAAAGACAAAAGTATTTTATTTCATAACAGCCCCCGATTGCCTCCCAGTCAAACTTCAATTGGCCAATAACTCTCTCCCGTAGATGAGCACTGCAAGATCTCCAACCAGCAAGGCTGAGCTAGTAGTCCGTAGAGACTTCACCTTTCGCCTTGGGACTTCTACATCATAGTCTGGCATAAGAGGCACCTGCAAAACACATGGATCTTGTTAACCAAATAATGATTAAACATTTAATTACAGTACAGTATTTGGAAATCTATAGTATATACTGTATTCATCTTTGCAATGCCTAAGCTTATTTTCTATAGCTTTATTGCATACCATCAAGGGGTATCATATCACTTCTTATCTATCATTTATGTGCAATCAAAAGATGTAGAAATAAATTGTATTGTAATGTTTCCCCAAATAGATCAATAACATACAGTATCCATGCACTCAGTTAATTACCATGTCATCAGGGTCAGACAACACTTGAACAGAGATGAGTGGAGCAACAGGTGCCTGTACAGTTGGTGTTGAGTGGATGGAAGCAACGGTGAGATCAGATCGCCACATCTTTCAACTGTTTCACAACTGCTGGAAGAAAAAAACAAAAAGATAAAACAAACAAGGGCAAAAGAACAAAAACTGTGTTTGAGACCATTCAAAATTTCCATTAGTCATTTGTGCAATGAAGAGCTGAGATATAAGGAGGAACAGGAAGTAGGAGACTGAGCTAAAGAATAAATATAACATTCAAACAAGGCGTTCTCCATTTCCACATTTGGTTTTAAAAATCAGTGTCTTAATTGCTTCACACAAACTACTTGGTAGAAATTACCTCTCATGGCTATCTCATTCACACAGTCTTCCTTCAGACTCTTGTTTTCTGCCTGAAACAGCTACAAAAACAGTAATGTTGCAGAAATACGTATTTCAAGTAAATTAGTATTTCAGCCTGGCTGCTGTTATTGTTCTGCTGGCTCAGCGCATGTGTGTTAATGGACACGCGACGCAAACATATGCGAGTGGATGCGGGGCCTTGTCTCTTAAACCATACAGGAACTTGAAGCAAGCCAAAAAAAAAACTTGTAGCATATTATGGCTTATTTAAATGCTAGAACCTAACCTGCAGTGTTTAACTTGCATCAAATGATCTGCCTCAGCAACACACCAGTTTTAGCTCATTAGCTTAGCTTTTAGCCACAGCAGGTTTTGTTAATTCAAGTGAACAAAGCTAAAACATCTAGCAAATAAACAAAACAGAACCGATTACCTTCAACTTCGAACTGAATGTCCAGTCGTCGTCCAGACCAGTCGACGTCTAATAAAAAGCAAGTTTTATGAGCACTGAGAGCAGACGCAGGACCTTCTTGTCCGACAGATGAAAACAGGAAATAGCTACATTTGAACAAAGCATTGATTGGTTGGGACATGATCACATGCTACTTCCCCCGATAAGCAAGAGTGGCGTTGATTGGTTGGGACATGATCACATGCTACTTCCCCCAAAGTAAAGGCCTCTGTTGACAGAGTAATAACAGATTCAGCAAATTCTTTGTTGAAAAGGTGGAGCTGATTAGGTACTCCATCCCCCACTCTGCAGTCGACACCTCTCCCACTGTTTCTTGCACAGCAACTCTCAGGCAATTCAAACCTATCTTACTCCCATTGTTAAACAAAGTTGTTGGTCACATGAAAACTTCAGATAGGCTACCCCGTTGATCCCATCCCCCATCATTGTTTAAACAGGTAATTCCATCGATTGGACCCTCTGTTAATATTCTGAATAGTAGCATTGCTATAAGTGTGGTCCCAGATGCCTTCAAACATGCAGTGGTCACTCCGTTAATAAAGAAACCTGGTCTTGACACTTCCGCCTGCTCAAATTACAGACCGATATCAAAACTCCCCTTTCTGTCCAAAATCCTCAAAAAACTCATTTCTATTCAGCTAAATCAGTTCTTAAATAAGAACAAAGTCTTCAGTCCGGTTTCAAACAGCTCCACAACCCTGATGCATGCTCAATAATCCAGGTAGAAAAATCTAAAAAAGCTAAGTCTGGTCCTCTGGACAGCTTTGGTTATATATATATATATA
>JBBPBX010020063.1:0-17583 GCA_038048925.1 Garcialebias charrua | reverse complement strand
AGTACTTTAAAAGTATACTTCAAGTCACATAAGTACCTAAAAAGTATACTTGAAGTATAATTAAATATTCTACTTTTTGGTAAGGGATTTGAAGAGTTATGACACCGTTGTATACTTTTTACTAATTATATATGCTCAAGAAGTGTTACTGTTTCATCAAGGTATTCTCGCTGTACTTTAGACGAACACTAATTACTTCTGGTTAACACGTGACATTGCAGATACACTCTGTGAAACAACATATTACACATACCATAGAATAACTTTTAAGTAGAACACATTACACATTAGGGCTCACATTACATGAGATTAATGACACACACATCATTAGTGATCAATCAGAGTTACCCACAGTCTACGATTAACAACACAGCAAGCTTATAGTTTTCAGACTGCACAGAAATGCTTCATACAAGGTCAGTGCACCAGAAATCAGTCAACAACCTTGAACACCATGGTAACGAGCTAGAAGCAGCAGGTTTATCTTGAAACAACCAATAGGAATATGACAAGACGCAATAACAGAGGAACACACGATCACTAGCAGAGCACTTTTTGAGGGAACGCCATTGAGGAAGGTTCAGTATTTTGCTCCCATATTATATGCATATAAAATTTTTTTTATGCCTGTACTCTGATTATTCCTGACCTGTAACCCTTATGCCTTTCAAAATAAATTCCTTTTTATACAAGTACTCTCTCTCTCCTTTTGAGCACGTCTTTAAGAGTTTAGGACTCTTCAAATGGTGACCCGACGTTCAGGAGGGGGAGACAGACGACGGAGCAGCTTCTGGCAACCTGCAGAGTTGGGCCTCATAGCTGAAGGTAAGCCGTGCCTTTATGGTTTAAACCACAAAACGTCTATTTGGCCATAAATACAATTTTAGTCATCTCTGCATTTGGCCAGGACCTGTCTCGGGATAAAGACAGTGACAGTTTGATAAGCTAACTATATCCTTTCTGGCCATTTCTGACAGCTGGGTTTGGTTTAATCAGACGCTCTGGGCTTCGCCCCGAACCGGAAGTGGGCTTTCGGAACCACTTGGGCCCGTTCGGGCCTGCGCGCACGAGGGTGTGTTCGGCGTGCGGACGTTACGTTAATAGTGTGTTTCGTTGTACGTTTGATTATTTATTACTTACTTTTGCTTACTTTTGGGTTGGTGAACGTGTTAGATTTGGGTCGTGGGTAGCACTTGGCGACCGCTTGTTTCACAGGGGGCAGATCCGTTCCGTCACGTGAGTAGCGGACATCGCGGAGGCTTGTTTCATTGGCTCGTTCAGAATAACGTTTCCGGGTACGTTCGATTCCTTGAGTAGCTGGTTAGGCCTTCCAGCTTGTTTCACGTGCGGACGTTCAGGACTCCTTAACGAGTTCGATGCATGCGTTTGTGAGTAGCTGGATTTGCTGCAGCTTGTTTTGAGGTCGCTCGTTAACACCCGATGCCCAATGTGTGGGTTCTCACCGGAAGTCACATGCGACGTGAATAAACTTCATCTCCCAGGTACACGGCGGTGGCGCACCAGGTGAGGTGGTACTGTCTCAAGGATTCTGGGAATCCTAGCTGCGCTTAACGTCAGCGGGCCAACTTTGTGCACTAGGAAAGAGACGTGATTAGGCCTTTAGTTACAACCTGGGAGGTGCTGAGTCGAGGAGGACTCAGTGAGTCGATGAGGACTCTGGCCAACATGCCCCAAGTTTGCATTCGGTCCGGGACCGGAAGTGCGTGTTGGTTCTCGTTTTTGCTTAGTTTGATTAAGTGTTTTTTTTTGTTCGTGCTGCATTGGTAATAAAAAAGGGGGAATGTGTTTTGTGAAATTATGTTTCAATGTGCAAGTATAAGTTGTTCTTAATTGTTTGTGTCGACTCAAGAGTGTTCTGTGATTTTTTTTTGTATTTTTCTGGCAACCAGGAGTAAAATAGGAAACATAGGGTTAACGTATAGAACAGTATGGATAACTCTTCACACCCATAGGAAGAACTGAATAGAGTTTTAAGAACTTGAATTAGACTCTTAAGATATATAGTTCAATATTTATAGGTCACAACGAAAATTATTTGAAAATAATTTAACAAGAAAAAACCTTGAACAATCTCTGAGATGGAAAATGCTAGATAAAATTTTAGTCAACAAACCCCACATTATATGGACCATATACTGTAGTTACTTACGGTACAGATAAAAAATTAAAGATAAAAACTAGGACAAGCTATCCGAGGATTAAATAATCACTATTGTACTGACAGACATAGGCAGTAGATAATGCAGAAATGATAAAACAAACATTGAGGCGCTGAGGTTAGAACAAAGTTTTATTTAGATAATTTAATATATTAACAAACGTAGTCTCCACCTCCTCAGTTGTTGGTGCTGGTTTCCTGAAATACAAAATAAGCATTGCATTAAAACAGTTTACACTTCTCCATTTTAACAGGATTAAATAATTTTCTACAGCGTGATTAGTTGTGCTGTTGCGCAATTAGGAATAAATGTAGGTGAAATGAAAAATAGAAATTCAGCTCTGAATGGGAAGGCCACAAGACGTGTACAGTTTTTTTAAAATAAACAAATAAAATATTTGCGGACAGTTCGAAACAAATTGATTAGCGCCGAATGAACCTTTAAGGTTTGAAGGATTGATCGGGAAGGATTATGACATTCTATCTCAATAATTAGAGGTTATAACACTTAAAGACCGTGTAAAGTGAAATTAAATTTGTGTTTTTATTTTGTCACACGGCATAAATATGTGTTATTAATCACCCATATAAATCTGACTGATTAAAAACATTGATTTCCTTATAAAATTAAGTCTCAAAAATCATGAAAAAACATGATTTTGCCTTGCTCTAGAACGCTGGGGGCGTGTCGCACGTGGGCGTGGTTTCAGCGCAGTACTGCGCCATGTCCAGCCCCCTTCAGAGCTGAGCTGTGTGGGGAGGCATACGGGGGAAGCAGAGATCACCTGCTCTGTTTTTATCTGAGTTCTGGCTTCCAGCAGCTCCTTTTTCCAAGAGTTACGCTGTTTTTAGTGCACTAACAACTCTGGTTATGTTTTTAAAGTTGAGGACACATAACTCCGCTGTTATAATCAGCGCTATTTTAGAAGATGAGCGGACTCGCGGTCCGAACCGGTCACATCGCATGCGGGGTCTGATCGCCACACACACACACACACACACGCGCGCGCGCGCGACCCGGTCACATCGCATGCGGGGTCTGATCGCCTCCACCACACACACACACACGCGCGCGCGCGACCCGGTCACATCGCATGCGGGGTCTGATCGCCTCTCACTCACACACACACACACGCGCGCGCGCGACCCGGTCACATGCATGCGGGGTCTGATCGCCTCTCACTCACACACACACACGCGCGCGCGCGCGACCCGGTCACATGCATGCGGGGTCTGATCGCCACACACACGCGCGCGCGCGCACGGGGGGGGGGCGGAGGTGCAGGTGGCATGTGGTCGCTCCAGCAGCACGCCAGTACTGGAGGGAGACGGTCGGNAGCCCTCACAGACAGGTCCTAAATAAATACACCTTTAATTTTAATCTATTGAGGACATAAATTGAATCTCAATTTATAACAAGTGGAGAATTAGACTTTAAAAATCGACTATTCTATACCTGGAACAACAGGACAAATGAACGAGCCCATATTTTGACCTTGAATAAATGAGCCACTGAGCTTAACAATTTCAAATTGACAACTTGGAGGGCATTCCGCGGTGCCGTTTGGACATGAAGATTATAAACAATTCTCTACAATACACAAACAAATCTATAGAGAGGGCAGATTTTAGAAGGCTCAAGGAATTGGCTAATTATCATTGACTGTATACTAGCAAGGTGGTCTTAGAAAACAGTACATTACATTTTCTGAAATAAAAGTGGGCTACAATATTTTTTTGGGTTTAGGGTAAATTGATTATTTCACTTTTAGGTAAACTAATGTTTTGGATCTGTTGTGCAGATCAGATTAAAAAGATGCCTCTGTCGAAGGATCCACAATAAAGCTTGTTAACAGATGATTAATTTGATCCTGGTCTGTTAATGATTTTACTCTTTCTATTTTTTCACTTTTTTGAAATAGCCTCATTGGACAGAGTGCGCGGAACGGGAAGAGTAAGTCTGATAGATCCCACCACATTTTTGTAGAACACATGGTAGTTGAACATGCATTAGGGTAGGTCTATCCAAAACACATGCAGCATCTGACTTTTGACTCTCGGCTGCTGTGGTTATTGATCGGATCATCATCATCATCATCATCAACTATATTTGTAAAGCGCTTTAACACAGCCACAGCTGAAACAAAGCGCTGACCACCAAACTAATACACAGTGAACTAAAATTTCACTTTAAAATACAATAAAACGACAAGATAAACAGATAAAATCAATAAACATGATCGGATCAGATTTAATATGACGGTGTGTCCAGAACTGGCTCACTGTGACTTCACTGAGAACAACATGGCTGGACTCACATGCAGCCCTGCTCAAAGAACTTTCGAGGGGATTATACAAGAACAACTGAAATCAAGGCACTAAATGAAGGCAGTACACTGGGCTGTCATCCAAGCGAAAGACTACCCACAAAGACTTTCAGCCAAGCAGAGACAAAGACTTTGTCAAAGAACTGTCAAAACATGGCCATCAAGCATGAATGGCCAGAACATACAGTCCGGATTTGGAGGTATCCGGGACGAGAAAATCAGCCCAGTAACATCCCACTGGAGGCTGGTACAAGACACAGCTGAATACATTGAAAGTCAAAGACAACGGGTCCTGAAGTCACCCATTTTAGCAGTCCGACGAAGGCCGCACCCCATATTGATCTGTGAGGATCTGTCAATGACTTTGGTATCCGGGATCAAATCTACAGTTGCTATGATACATTTTTAAATGAAATACATATGCACATTTAGGGCTTGCCAGCGCAGGCCACATGATTCTTAGTTTAAACTGTACAGTACTTAGGTGGGTCTGACGAGTTACTTTTTCTGGTTTCTGTAACTCTGTGATGAGACAGGGACAACGATCCCGGCTCCTAACACTGAAATAAGATAACTTTTATAATTTTGTTTTTGCAAGATAAATATGTGTCTCCACAAACATTCATACAATGTTTTGTGGAGCTGAAGAGAGGGCAGCAGTTGTCCTTGGCGGAGTGCATGTTGGGAATCTGATTTGTCACAAGGGATACACTTTGGTAAATGATTATAACTTTAAAGACAATGTGATGATATCGTAGATTACAGTTAGCTATATGGTTGTGAAAACCGAATTAGAGGTGGCAATAGGCTGGGGTTTAGGAAACATTTTTTCTGGGATCCTGACACTAGTGCTCAGGTTAAAGGATGGTAAATTTAGACACAATTTCCAATTTAACAACCAAATAACTTTGGCGTACAGACTACAGAATTGAAACAAGGTAAGAGTTTTGTTTAGGTTGACAGATGTTCCTAAAAATAGAGAGGCTGAAATTGGTCCCTAAAAATAACTAGGTTGTAAATGATTCCCAATAATGACTAGGTTGGAAAATGTTCCTAGAAATAACTAATGAACTAATAGAGGGTAAATCATCATGCTGATGCTGATCTGTTTTCTTGTTGCTGTGTTCATCTGTGACCATCTGCTCATACAGACTCATGTTCGTGCTGCTGTTTATAATGATGTTTTTCCACTACATTAGGGCTTAGTGTATTACTAGTTGATGTTTCTCTTAGTTAATTCTAGATGTTATTACTGTTTTTCTCTTGCATTTGTTGTTGGATGTAACTGGGACCCCGTGTACATAATCTCGTTTTCATCACATGTACCACATGCGGTACAAATGACAATAAAGACTCTCTGACTCTGACTCTCTGACTCTGACTCTAAATACATTTTACTATATAAAGCATAATAAGGAGAACTGATTAATTGGCGTTAGAAACAAAATCCACTTGCGTCGATATTGAACGCGGCGTCAGTCTTGAACGTTTATTTTGTTTAATCATGTCATGGAGGAAGGAGTATTGGTGCAAGCATATTCCTAAATAGGAAGACAACTTAGGAAAGGGTTAGTTCATTATAGGAAGACAACTTAGGAAAGGGTTAGTTAATTAGTTATAGGTGACCCCCGATTTACGAACGAGTTAGGGAGATAAGAACGGTTCGCAGCTCGATTCTGCCGTAGCTAGGGGGTGAAAATTATTTTATTTTTTTAGTTATCATGCTAACGGAGTGCGCACACACATTTAAGCATGTACACTGAAAAAAGTGTGATTGGGGTTAAGTAGTATCTAATAGGCCACTGATAGTAACTGTTACTCAGTAAAGATGCATATGCATGGTTTTAATTCAGTGTAAGCAAAATTCAACATTTTTGAGATGTTAAGTAATTTAAATTTACTTATATTTTTTTACGGTAAAATAAGCAACAATATCTTTAGCATATTTTAATAGAAAAATATGAGTATCCTAAAAGATTTTTAAATCTAATAGATTTTACTAATTAAAGCACTTTGATTTTAATTACTCTACACTTCTGCCATCTTGGCTGCACATTCTGCCATGTGCACACACATGCTTCAGAAGTGGACTGGACCATCCATTTTGTCAGAGGTAAGACAATTCTTTGGAATGTACAATAAAATTTTGAACAACAGTGTATAGTATTTTTGAGAAAAAAGCTCTAAACAATGTTTTAAGTCAAAATTAGATAAGTAATGAGCACTGTAATCTGTATTTTAAGCAAAATGGCATGAAGTAGAGGCTCACTTTGTAAAGCTTTACAGTTGTTCCTTTACTTCGGCAGATCAAGAACGTCTTGCACTGTAAGTAAACTGTTAATATGCGCTTATTTTAGCTGATGGAAAGCGGGTTAATATATATATCAGTCTATTTGCTGATTTTTAGTAACATTATGTGACAGTGAAATGGTCAGTCAATTAAATATTCAGTCCTGAGCATTTTTTTTGTACATTTAGAATTGTTGTAGGAGCTGTGTATCGTAACTGGTAACAAGAGCTGGCTGTTTGCGGCGTAAATAAAGTTTATTTCTGGCTGCAGTAGACGCCATGAGTCTGCTAACTAGCGTGCTAGCTAGCGAGCACGCAGTCTCCCTTGGGATTAATAATAAAGAATCAAATAGAGAGAGGCTCTGAAAACATTAATCTGATTATTGAAAATTCAAGGAAAAAGTTGATACAGGGGCTAAGTTTTTATTTAACGATTATTTCGATAGGATTTTACAGCCTTTCACTGACGCTTTTCCTGTTCGGCTTGAAGCGCCCGGACAGAAAAAGCTGTGACACAAATACGTAATAAAGAATCAAATAGAGAGAGGCTCTGAAAACATTAATCTGATTATTGAAAATTCAAGGAATAAGTTGATACAGGGGCTAAGTTTTTATTTAACGATTATTTCGATAGGATTTTACAGCCTTTCACTGACGCTTTTCCTGTTCGGCTTGAAGCGCCCGGACAGAAAAAGCTGTGACACAAATACGTAAGTGCGTGGTGACGTAGATCTCGCAGCTTCCAGCAGGCGGTAGCAGGCTAGGCTAACCTCAGACGAGCGTAGTTTTCACTTCAAACGAGTGCCCATGTCCGTCAGAATGTGATTGAACAAAGTTTCACAAGCGAAGAGAAAGAGATGACATCACTGATTAGAGAGGAAAGACTAATTCGTCAGTGTGGAAGTGTTTTGGCTTTCTAAGGTCTGTTAAAACTGCTGGTTTCTGCTGCAGTGAGGTCCTACTTGGTCTCTTTATGCTTCAAAACATGACGCAGAGTCGTTCTAACTAGCGGTGGGAACATCTAACTTGTTTCATCTGAGGTTTCCACTTGATAGAATATGATGAGAGTCAGAAGATGAAGCACAAAAAATTTGAGCCAACGTGTCCCTGAAACTATGTAAACAATATAACTAGGGTGGGTGAGTAATCTTCAAACAAATGAACAATTCTGCAAGTTTTTTTATCATGCAGCTGCAAGTTAATATATGTCTACCTCATCTGATGACCTTATTCAGACAGAAGTCATTTTAAAACTTCACAATGAGCAGGTGAAAAATATTAAACATTGTAACAGATTAAACCTTTGTTACATTGCACAGGTCCTGTGATTCTGTTGAACTGATGAGGTCATTGTTGGAGTGTTTACAGTAGTTTGTCTGATCATATTAAATGTGTGAAATTGTATTAGTGGATATGTTGTGATTGAACTGTTTCACAGTTTGTCTGATCATATTAAATGTGTGAAATTGTATTAGTGGATATGTTGTGATTGAACTGTTTCACAGTTAGCTTTAATCCATAAACCTAAGTGAAGATGTACCTCTTTTTTGATCTTACTAGATTTCCATGACACAGCTGTTCTGCACGAAGATGCCTGGATTATTCAGACCCTGCACAGTGAGTGTCATGAAATAATTAACATTACATCTGTGTACTGGGTGAACAGCTCATCAAACATCAAACAAACAAAGATTTTTATTATTGTTAGTATAGTTTATTTATTGTAAAAAATGTTGTTTATTTAGATTAAATATTAAATTAAGATTATATTACACATTAAACTGTATTCTGAATTTGACAGTAATTTATCAAGCGTTCGTCTTTGCTCAGGCTGGGCGCGTGCCCAAGAGTATAGCAGATCAGGGAGCTCCACTTCAGCTGCCTTTCTGGACTCACCTGCCCCTCCTCATTCACCTGTACCAGCATCACCAAGCACCTTCTGCATCACCTGCTCCTCCATAAAGGTAACAACATTTTCCAAAAAAGCTAAGTCTGGTCCTCTGGACATTCAAAAAACAAAACAAAGCAAAAAAAAACTGTAGAAACGTTTCGTCTTTCGTCCGAAAGACTTCCTCAGTCTGAGAAGCTGTGTTCAGCTCAGTCTTATAAATAGCCCCTTCCCACAGTGGATCAACCGGTTGGCTGATGACAGCCGAAACCAGCTGCTCACATGATCAAGGAGGACCATCAGCCTGATGATGGATCGTTAACACCCTGATGGTTGTTTGCTATTCACAGAGGGCTGAGTGATACTAGCAATAACAGCATTGTAAGTGGGGGACAGTTGAACCCGGAGGCCTCCACCTCTGTTTAATGATGGACGGTTTCTTTTCACAAAGATGGCCTCCTTTACTCCTCTCTCAAACCATTGTTCCTCTCTATCAAGGATGTGAACATCTTCATCCCTGAAAGAGTGACCTCTGACCTGGAGATGAGTGTAGACCACAGAGTCCTGACCTGATGATGTTGATCTTCTGTGCTGGGCCATCCTTTTGGCCAGTGGCTGTTTAGTTTCCCTGATGTAAGACTGATCACAGCCCTCCTGACACTGAACAGCATACACAATATTACTCTGTTTGTGCCGGGGGACTGGATCTTTGGGATGAACCAGTCTTTGCCGTAATGTATTTTGTTGTTTAAAAGCCACTGGGACGTTGTGTTTAGAAAATAAACGTCTCAATGTCTCTGAAACTCCCGCAACATACGGAATGACCACTGGTCTGGGTCTGGGTTCCTTCTTTTCACCTGATGGCTGGCTGGAGTCCTGTTTGGGTTTCTTCTCTGCTTTCAGGAAGGCCCAGTTAGGATATCCACATTTCTCTAGAGCCTGTTTTGTGTGTGATTTCTCCTTCTGTCTGGCTGCTGAGTTAGTGGGGACGCTGTCTGCTCTGTGATACAGAGTCCTGATGACTCCTAACTTGTGCTCCAGAGGGTGATGGGAGTCAAACTGTAAATACTGGTCTGTGTGTGGTGGGTTTGCGGTACACCTCAGTTTGCAAATGTCCTCTATCAGAAACTGAGACCTCACAGTCCAAGAAAGCCAACCTGCCATTTTTTACTACATCTTCTCGTGTGAACTTGATATATTTATCCACAGAGTTGATGTGATCAGTGAAATGTTGGACTTCCTGAGATTTAACGTAGACGAAACGTTTCTACAATTTTTTTTGCTTTGTTTTGTTTTGTTTTTTGAATGTCCAGAGGACCAGACTTAGCTTTTTTGGATTTTTCTACCTGGATTATTGAGCATGCATCAGGGTAACAACATTTTCTTTTCTTTTTATTTCTTTTTTATATAATTCAGCTGCCTCTCCTGACTCACCTGTCTGTCTTTTGTCACCAGCATCACCAGCACCTTCTGCATCACCTGCTCCTTCATAAAGGTAACAACATTTTCTTTTCTTTTTTTATTTCTTTTTATATAACTCAGCTGCCTCTCCTGACTCACCTGTCTGTCTTTTGTCACCAGCATCACCAGCACCTTCTGCATCACCTGCTCCTTCATAAAGGTAACAACATTTTCTTTTCTTTTTTTATTTCTTTTTATATAATTCAGCTGCCTCTCCTGACTCACCTGTCTGTCTTTTGTCACCAGCACCTTCTGCATCACCTGCTCCTTCATAAAGGTAACAACATTTTCTTTTCTTTTTTTATTTCTTTTTATATAACTCAGCTGCCTCTCCTGACTCACCTGTCTGTCTTTTGTCACCAGCATCACCAGCACCTTCTGCATCACCTGCTCCTTCATAAAGGTAACAACATTTTCTTTTCTTTTTTTATTTCTTTTTATATAATTCAGCTGCCTCTCCTGACTCACCTGTCTGTCTTCTGTCACCAGCACTTTCTGCATCACCTGCTCCTTCATAAAGGTAACAAAATTTTCTTTTTTTATTTCTTTTTTGTATAACTTGGCTGCCTCTCCTGACTCACCTGTCCGTCTTCAATCACCAGACAGACGTACCCAGAAAACCTCCAAAGGGTGGTGTCCAGATCAGATGAAACTCCTCAACTGACTCTTTTGATACTGCGGAACAGCGGCTTTACACCAAGCTCCCCCTGGATGATGGAGCTCCTTACCCAATCTCTAAGACTGAGTGCCCCCCCCCCCATGAAGGAAGCCCCTTTCAGCCACTTGTATCCAGGATCTGTTTCCAAACAAAGTGTAAAATATTTTGGACAATCAACTCCTGCAGCTGTGGAAATGTTTATTTCACTTAGATGTTTGCAGTTTTTCTCAGACATTTCAAAAAGGTTGATTTTTGTTGTTAATACACAATGTACACAAGTGGTAAATATTTGTTCAGCATTTATATTGAGTTATTCAGATAAGAAAAACTACATTTTTTGTTAGTCAGTCATTAAGAAGTAACACAAATAAGAGAAACAGTAAAAATACTCTGGCTGTTAATGGTGAAATTAGTAATTAATTATGTATTTTAGCATCTCATTTCTTCTTCACAAAATTGATTTAGCATTTGTTTGAAGTAACTTTTTTAATGACATGTAAACAAAGCCACTTTATATTGTCTACACATGTAGATTATTTTATGTTGCTATATTTTGCCACTTTGAAAGAACCAAAATGATGTTCAAGAAATAAATGTTTATGTTGTTATCTATGTGTGATAATTTGTGCAACCCAGTAAAAACACTTTAAAGTATTTAGAAAATTAGAAGAATATTATATGTACTGTACAAGTGAAATTTAGCAGAAAAAAATTGTAATTGTTTTATTTTCCACTTATTGTTTTCTTTGTTAAACAAATGAATTTTAATCAAGAGAAGAGGTTAAATAATGCAAATTTATCTTATTATTCAATGATTATTAATGTAGGTTGTTTGGAAAATTTAATGATTACAAATTGAGTTCCACTTAAAAAACACACAAAAAAATAATTTCTTTGTAATGAATATTTAATTTTAGTCATTTTTCCCTAAATTAATAGTAAATTCAAAGTAATATTCCTTATATATTAATTTAATTTAAATTAAATTTTGCATTAAAAATTAGTCATTTTAACCATAAATTTGAGATTTTGTTCCTAAATCCTACATAAATATACAGTTTAATATAATTAAAATCTACTTAGTTTTTTTAATTAAATTTAATTACCATTGTCTCTTTATTTTACATAAACTTTTTGAAATTAAAATCTACTTAATAATATTAAGTGTCACTTTGTTACCTAAGGTTTTTTAAGTAACCTCTATTCACAGTTTTTTCAGTGTACATGTACAGTAGTGTACTGTAATGTTAAACATTGCTATTCACATTTACAGAATAAATAAAAATATATTTTCTTACTTTGAGATGGTCAAAGCCGACATCTTAGGTTGCCATGCGTTGATTGTTTTCGGGCCGAGCAGCGCGGGGGCCGGCAAGCCACCGCAGCTGCTCCAGACCTGTGTTAGCTAGCTGGCTAGCTTCTGCTAGCCAAGCCATGAGCTGGTGTTGGAGCGGCGGCGCGATCAATCTGCAGCTCCTGCTCCAGCCTGAGACGTCCACAGAGCTCACAGAGCGATTCCAGCTAGTAATTAATCCATATGATGCGATCCTGGTCACCAGTGTTCAAAAGGCCGGCTCCCGTGTTAGCTCCCGTGTTAGCTTCTGGAGCTAGCCAGGCCGGAGGTGTAGCCAGGCCGGCCGGAGGTGTTCGCGCGGCGGCCTGGCACGATCGGCGATAAATCCGCTGCTGCCTGAGACATCCACAAAGTTCACAGAGACGTTTCCAGCTCGTAATTAATCCATATGAAGCCATCCTGGTCACCAGTCTTCGGCCGGCTCCCGGCAGCTAACCTAAAATGGCGTCCGGTGTTGTACATTAATTTGTGACCGGAGACCCCAGTGACTGAACCTAAAATGGCGTCCGGTGTTCTACATTAATTTGTGACCGTGTAAACTGAAGACCTACTTCCTGCTTGAATGAATGCTGCCCAAGATTGCTCAAAAATGATCAGAAATGATCTTTTTTATCATAATTATTATTTATAAAGCCTTTAAAACAACCACAGCTGCAACAAAGTGATGTACACATGAAATTAAGAACATTTAAACACAAAAAAATATTTTTTTTTTTTTTAATACAGTAATTTCATATTTTTATTAAATATGATACGTTCGTAGGTCCCGTTGTTCGTAGGTCGATGGAGTCGTAAGTAGGGGGTTTGCTGTACAGAGGTTTTAGATTTGGAATGAACGAAATTCCCAGCTAACATTGAACGTTCAGACAACGTCCTCTGAACGTTGTCATCAACGTCCTCTGAACGTTTGCTGAAAACGTTCACTGAACGTCCAAATGAAACTCCATAAAACGTTCAGAGAACATCCCCTGAATGTTCAGACAACGTCCTCTGAACGTTCAGAAACTGTCCCCCGAACGTTCAGACAACGTCCTCTGAACGTTCAGAAACTGTCCCCTTAACGTTCAGACAACGTCCTCTGAACGTTCAGAAACTGTCCCCTTAACGTTCAGACAACGTCCTCTGAACGTTCAGAAACTGTCCCCTTAACGTTCAGACAACGTCCTCTGAACGTTGTCATCAACGTCCTCTGAACGTTTGCTGAAAACGTTCACTGAACGTCCAAATGAAACTCCATAAAACGTTCAGAGAACGTCCCCTGAATGTTCAGACAACGTCCTCCGAACGTTCAGAAACTGTCCCCTGAATGTTCAGAAACTGTCCCTTCAACGTTCAGACAACACAAACTTTTCAAGTTCCCAATTACATTAATCCACAGTTTTAAATTGAGATTTATTAGTGGAAACATGATGATATGTAGTTGTGCAAATAACTCTTGGCTATGAAGTAATTCTACAGTACTAACATTAAAAATAACAGAGGCGAAAGTTATGATAAAAGAATCAGTTTATTACACATAAAGGCATCAGTATCATAATATAAAACAAATCCGTATATGAATTAAAAAACGCATAACTGGCATCAGTAGTAACAAAATAGGTACAAAAAGAATCTGTACATGAATAAAAAAATGCATAAAAGGTATTAACTAAATCGGTATAAAATGAATCTGTATATGAATAAAAAAATCATAAAAAAGGTATTAACAAAGGTATAAAAGGAATCCATATATGAATAACAAACGCTTAAAAGGCCTCAGTATTAACAAAAAAGTTATAAAAAGAATCAGTACATGAATAAAAGAAATGCATAAAAGGTATTAAAGGTATAAAAGGAATCTGTACATGAATAAAAATGCATTAAAGGTATTAACAAAGATATAAAAGGAATCCATATATGAATAACAAATGCTTAAAAGGCCTCAGTATTAACAAAAAAGTTAGAAAAAGAATCTGTACATGAATTAAAAAATGCATAAAAGGTATTAACAAAGGTAAAAAAAGGAATATGTACATGAATAAAAAATGCATAAAAGGAATCAGTATTAAAAAGCATAAAAGGAATGTCTATGAATAAAAAGCATAAAAGGAATCTGTACAGTATATGAATAAAAAATGCATGAAAAATAAAAAAAATGCATGAAAAAGGCATCTGTAAAAAAAACTTTCTTCTTTTTCTAAAAATTGTTTTCCTCATTGGCACTGATGTCACGTTCCACAACTGTGGAATTGTCTTTGCGACACTTTGAATGTTTGAGCCAATCTCCCACAACAGCCAGGATTTCAGTATCAGTCAGAGTGTCTGACCTCTGGTTCTTTCGTACAGCCCCTGAAAAACACATTTTTAAAATGGGTAAGTGTGACAAGAAATCTGATCATGTAATAAGTGTGGTGTATGAGACAAAAACAACAGAAATACTGCCACCAACAACATTAATTGGGTCATTCCAACTACCGTATTCGTCGGATTATAACATGCTCCTGTATATAACACACTTTGTCCAATTATTGCCAATAAATTAGAAAAAATCTGTAAATAATACGCTTCGGTGTTTACCACGCATCTATTATGCGTCACCGCTACACGACAGCGCATCATTTGCCCTGCTTAAAATGGCGGCCGCAGAAGCGAGCGAGCACCGATAGACTTCACAAGAAAACACGGTAAAAACAATTATTTCTTTGCGAGAAAAAATATATTTCTTAGCTGACATTAAAGTGTCATGAGCTTAACCAATTCACGAAATGTTCAAATCAGCTGGATTTTAAAAAGTAGTTCGCCGATTTGCATGCATGCGGGTGGGACGCTTTATTTCTTTTAATTTAGCTAAATAAATGCTTAAAAATATATATTTCTTAGCTGACATTAAAGCACAAGGGTTCCTGAGCTTAACCAATTCACGAAATGTTCAAATCAGCTGGATTTGAAAAAGTAGTTCGCCGATTTGCATGCAGGCGGGTGGGACGCTTTATTTCTTTTAATTTAGCTAAATAAACGCTTAAAAATATATATTTCTTAGCTGACATAATAGCACAAGGGTTCCTGAGCTTAACCAATTCACGATATGTTCAAATCAGCTGGATTTAAAAATCTGCGGTGTGGTTTATGAGTTACGGTATCTTGCTAACAAAAACAGCTAACCTCACAGCTAAATGCAGCTACATCCAGAGCACGAGGCGGGCAGCAACAGAGTCAGTCCGACCAGAGGAGGCTTTTTTCGGACACATGAGCTAGAAACGGTCTGGAAGTGTCTCCCTAGCGGACAAAAGTGGTACTGTACCATTTTTTCCCCAAAATGAAAAACGGCGAATCAGAGCCAAAAATGGGTCTAAAAATATGGGAAAAAATCCATAAATAATACGCTTCGGTGTATAACACGCAGGGCATTCAAATGAGCAAAAAAAACTGTGTGTTATAGACCGACAAATACGGTAGTACTTTTTGATTCCTCAATGTGGTCTATTTTCTGTAAAGGTGAGCTAATGTATACATCCACCAATATTACCCATCTTTTTAATATTAACTATATCCATCCATCCATCCATTTTCTTCCGCTTATCCGGGGTCGGGTCGCGGGGGTAGCAACCTAAGTAGGGAGGCCCAGACTTCCCTCTCTCCAGCCACTTGGAGCAGCTCCTCTGGGGGAATCCCAAGGCGTTCCCAGGCCAGCCGAGAAACATAGTCCCTCCAGCGTATCCTGGGTCTTCCTCTGGGTCTCCTCCCGGTGGGACATGCCCGGAACACCTCACCAGGGAGGCGTCCAGGAGGCATCCTAACCAGATGCCCGAGCCACCTCAACTGGCTCCTCTCGATGTGGAGAAGCAGCGGCTCTACTCCGAGTCCCTCCCGGATGACTGAGCTTCTCACCCTATCTCTAAGGGAGAGT
Organism: Garcialebias charrua; assembly: GCA_038048925.1. Classification (NCBI taxonomy): domain Eukaryota; kingdom Metazoa; phylum Chordata; class Actinopteri; order Cyprinodontiformes; family Rivulidae; genus Garcialebias; species Garcialebias charrua. The sequence goes on along the minus strand of JBBPBX010020063.1, from coordinate 1,541 downwards.
CCAGCCACCCTGCGGAGAAAACTCATTTCAGCCGCTTGTATCCGAGATCTTGTTCTTTCGGTCATAACCCAAAGCTCATGACCATAGATGAGGGTGGGAACGTAGATCGATCGGTAAATTGAGAGCTTTGCCTTTTGACTCAGCTCTCTCTTCACCACGACAGACCGGTACAGCGCCCGCTTCACTGCGGACGCTGCACCTATCCGCCTATCGATCTCACGCTCCAGTTTTCCCTCATTCGTGAACAAGATCCCGAGATACTTAAACTCCTCCACTTGGGGCAGGACCTCCTCCCCGACCCGGAGAGGGCACGCTACCCTTTTCCGGCTCAAGACCATGGCCTCGGATTTGGAGGAACTGATCCTCATCCCGGCCGCATCGCATTCAGCTGCAAACCGCTCCAGTGAAAGCTGTAGATCACGAGCTGATGAAGCCAATAGGACCACATCATCTGCAAAAAACAGAGAAGCGATTCTAAGGCCACCAAAACGGATCCTCTCAACACCTTGGCTGCGCCTAGAAATTCTGTCCATAAAAGTTATAAACAGAATCGGTGACAAAGGGCAACCTTGGCGGAGTCCAACTCTCACCGGAAACGAGCCTGACTTACTGCCGGCAATGCGGACCAAGCTCTGACACCGGTCGTACAGGGACCTAACAGCCCATATCAATGGGCCTGGTACCCCATACTCCCGGAGTACCCGCCACAGAACCCCCCGAGGGACGCGGTCGAATGCCTTTTCCAAGTCTACAAAGCACATGTAAACTGGTTGGGCAAACTCCCACGCACCCTCCAGGACCCTGTTGAGGGTGTAGAGCTGGTCTAGTGTTCCACGACCAGGACGAAAACCACACTGCTCCTCCTGAATCCGAGGTTCGACTATCCGACGGACCCTCCTCTCCAGAACCCCTGAATAGACCTTACCAGGGAGGCTTAAGAGTGTGATCCCTCTATAGTTGGAACACACCCTACGGTCCCCCTTTTTGAATAGGGGAACCACCACCCCAGTCTGCCAATCCAAGGGAACTGCCCCCGATGTCCACGCGATATTGCAGAGTCGCGTAAGCCAACACAACCCCACAACATCCAGAGCCCTAAGGAACTCAGGACGAATCTCATCCACCCCCGGAGCCTTGCCACCGCGGAGCTTTTTAACCACCTCGGCGACCTCCGCACCAGAGATTGGAGAGCCCGATCCAAAGTCCCCAGGCTCCGCTTCCTCAGTGGAAGACGTGCCAGTAGGATTGAGGAGGTCTTCGAAGTATTCCGCCCACCGACTCACAACATCCCGAGTTGAGGTCAACAGCACGCCATCCCCACCATAAATGGTGTTGGTCGCGTACCGCTTTCCCCCCCTGAGACGCCGGATGGTGGACCAGAATCGCCTCGAAGCCGTACGGAAGTCATTCTCCATGGCCTCTCCGAACTCCTCCCACGCCCGAGTTTTTGCCTCAGCAACCACCCGAGCCGCATGCCGCTTGGACTGCCGGTACCTATCTGCTGCTTCCGGGGTCCCACAGGCCAAAAAGGCCCAATAGGA
>JBBPBX010020062.1:30852-43767 GCA_038048925.1 Garcialebias charrua | reverse complement strand
GTAAACATCATGCCAAGCAGACAGATGCATTCTAGCTGTTTCCAAGCTTACCTACCAGGCAAGAGAATAAATGTACCTTTTTTTATTTATTTTTGTACATAAACCTCAGGCAAAGCAGACAGTATGTTTTCTGATGCCGTTTTTAATTTATCAATAAGTTTTCATGTATTTTATACTACTATGTTAAAATTCAGGATAGTATTACGCTTTTATTATTTCCTTCTTGTGCTTATGCTTATTAAATGCTTCAATGTGTAAATCGTCATCATAGCACCACGGGTCAGAGAGTAATTTAATTTCTATCCTAGGTATGCCCTGAAAATATTACAGTATTAACTATAGAGTCGACGTTGGCTTGACTTAACTTGTGAGGACAGTGGGTAGGAAAGCATGCTAAGGTAAGACAAAACGACCGAACGCGGTGTTGCTAGGTAAGAAATGTAGGAGTACTGTACTAGAGATGTAAATTTATTGTATGTTGAGGAAAATTATCATAAGCCCGTCATAACCAGAATAACAAGTATGCACTATAGTCGCTCTATTGTAGAATAACATCTAACGGGCACTCACAGCTTTGTGGCATCAGTAGCGGTTGGTAGACCAACTGTAAAGTGCATTACCACCACTTATTGAGCTGAAGTGAGGATATGAGATAAACAAAGCAAAACTAAACTAATTTTGTAAAATCATTTTAATAACTCAGCTAAATTCTCACTAAGAAGTTCGTATTTTTCAAGAAAATAATAACTTACTGACATCACTACTAAAACGTCCCTCATCTTAAATTTAATGTTCGTTTTATTTACATATTTGTTTTTGGAAATGTAGTCTTTGTTCCATGCCCTGGACATTCTGCAAAGACATGATGAACTGTTTCAGGGAAAATTGCTGGTGCACATGACGCAAAGAACAAGACCTGTTGCAGGCTTCCCAACTATTTTAATGGATTTATTAAGGCCTGTGTGACCTATTTTAATGAGCGAAAGTTCCTGTTTGTTCCTGCTGTCCTTGGATATCCTACGTTTTTAAGAAAGTTGTATAAGTATCTTCTTGGAACGGTAATATCTCAGTTTCCTGCCATATTTTCTCAACAAATTATTCATCATCATTTAACATTTGACTCTACAAATGTTCACTCGTTTTCGTCATTTCTTCTTGCAGTCTAGATCACTGTTTTTCCCTGCTTTGTAACTTGTGGGGCGGGTGCAGCGGACTATCTAGTCAATCATGGCCATCGTTCAGAGGCAAGCGCGTGCACGTCACTCCTAGGAAAAGCATGATTGGCTGGAATTTCCAGATGCCTTCAGGGTCCACGAAAAATTCCGACAGGCAGTTGCGACAGGCCGATTGCAACTACGCATTCACAGAACGAGTAAACCATTGTACTTTTTTGGCCCTCTTCGGGGTCATGCACGTCGCATGGAAGGCAAATGCCAAATTTACACTACATGCGTTCCGGCTCCGCTCCGCAGGTCGCAGCTGAGCGTCTCAAAGTCCAGTTTACACTTCCTCCGCTCAGCTCAGGTCCGCATGGATGCGCCGCTCTGAGACGCATGCGCGGGAATTGCGAGATCGCTGCGATAAATCAAGTGATAAATAAGTAAGTCAGAACAAAACAATTCATTCGGTGGAAGAAGGAGAACAACAGTAGAGACTGCTGCCTTGATCTTCTCTCGTAAATGAGCGACAGGACATGGTTTGAGCAACAGGAAGTGATGTATTACATTTCAGAATAAAATACTTTATTTATTTATTTATTTATTTATTGTATTGCGTTTGTAGGCGTAGTCATAAATGATAGTTTGACAGCATTTTTGTACAAATAAATCCGTATAGAGCTAGGATTAGTCCGCCCGTGGTGATTTTATTTTGTAAATACGGAAGTTGTGCTCGTTCCTTTTCCTGTTGGTGCGACGTAATCTTCAAAAGTTGACTCCGGCACAGCTCCGGTCCGGCAGAAATAGAAATATTTCTAATTTTGACGGACTGCCGTCCGCTCGCCGCCGCAGTGCGGAGCCAGTGTAAATTGTGTCATTGATTATAATGGGTGCGTATTTGCTGCGGAGGTCGGACCGGAGCGGGGCGGAGCCGGAACGCATGTGGTGTAAATTTGGCGTTAGCGTGATCGCGGAGACTGGCCGTAGCGTCCAGCCGAAGGCGGGCGGAGAATGCAGAAGTTGGTTGGAGGGATACGTCCAATGAGGTGATGCACTGACAATGCTGCTGGCTGTCTGAGGGAAGCTGCACCGAAGACATAAAGTGAGGCAGCCGGGGCAAATAATCAAGGCGGCTCGTGGCGGGGAAGGGCCCCGGATCCAGGGCGGCAGCGCTGGGAGAGCGGATACGGCCCTCGCGGTGCTTTAGCTGGAGGCGAGGGTCTCTTCCTGGACCTCTCACTGGACACAGGTGGAGGCGGGGAATGGGGGCGAAGAACCGCCAGAGGGCAGAAGCAGCGAGAAACGCCAGCTGATCGAGGCGAGGCCGACAGGTGGATGGATGCCCCTGGGCTGGGGGGACGATGACAGGGAGCAGGGCGAGGTGAGCCATGTTCTCCGTCAGAAGGGCGTGGGAAAAAGAAGCGTCAGAGTCGAAATCGGACATAATAGTTGTTTGGAGTGCGACTAACAAGCATGAAGCGAACGTTATGCAGTTTGGCTAATGCAGCTAGCATGCAGCTAGGCGGCAAACAGGAAGAGCTGAGGAAAGACGGCCTTAAATGCTGATAGACGGTTGATGGGCGACGAGCTATAGCTGGTGAGTCTGCCAATGTTGAATTTGCGGCAAGCCTTCATTTAAAATTAGTTAAAAAAAAGAGAGTCATTATAACCTTAAGGGAATGGAAATCTTTGTAAAACCTCCATTTAGAAAGGAGCGAGGCGTTGTAATTCAGGAAATAGGATTGTGGAATTGCTTTCATATCACGATAAAAAAATCTAAAACTATTTATATATTTAAAAAGATGATTAAGTTAAAATTGTTAGGAAAGTATGATATACCATGTGATGCCTGATGTTTTTTCTTTTTGCTTTGGGGATTCTTCAAGCCTAAGTTGTTTGTTTGTTTGTTTTTAAAGGGGACCACAGATTCAAAATTCACTTTTTAATGTTTTTTTTTTTACTCAACTTTAGGTATGTACTTCATAAAAAAACAGTCCTAGTGCCAAAAAATGCACCCAGTGGTTTATTTACTTTAAATATATTTATTTATTTTTGATAGAAACACTTCGACAATCCCCCCACACCTTTAGTTCAACCCCTCACCTAGCATGGGCGTAGCCAGAATTTTATGAGGGGCGGTTCGTTTAAAGGATAAGTTGACCAAGCTAAATTCACATGCCTGAATAGGTCAGTGGAAACAATGTTGGTTTTCAGTCCCAAACCTTGTGGGTTCAATTCCCACATGGTACAACATTTTTTTTAAAAAATTCATTCCAGATTAAAAAAACACAAGAAAACTATTTACGAAACAACAAGAAATAAAACAATACATGAAATGAAAGGAAGCAGAAGAAGAAAATAATCTCATCTGCCCCTTCTCAAACTATTTTTTTTCAAACACTCGATTCAAACAACTAATTTTACGTTTGTCTTTTATTGAATAAAAAAAAGGAGTTATGCCTGTTAACACATTCTACTTTTTTATCCAATAAAAGAGTGTTTGAAAAAAAAATAGTTTGAGAAGGGGCAGATAATATTATTTTCATCTTCTGCTTCCTTTCATTTCATGTATTGTTTTACTTCTTGTTGTTTTGTAAATAGTTTTCTTGTGTTTTTTTAATCTGGAATGAATTAAAAAAAATAATTTGCACCATGTGGGGATTGAACCCACAAGGTTTGGGACGAAAAACCTAAGCTCTTTCCACTGACCTATTCAGGCATGTGAATTTAGTCCGGTCAACTTCTTATTTAAACAAACTGTGAACATGCTGCAACAACCTTCATCTCTTTAAAATGTAACAAGATAAACACCAAAAAATATTTATTTATTTATTTTTATTCAAACTCATTGAATTCTTCATCCTCTGCATTGCTGAAGAGTTCTGTCAACTCCTGAGCAGGTAACAGGTGCAGCGCTCAGAGCAGCTGCATCCTCCTCCTCCGCGTCAGTTCCAGCAAACATCCTGTCTTCCTGAACCCAGACAGATGGATTCTTTACTGACTGAGGTCCAAGCTTTATCCTTCCATCCATCCATCCATCCAAGGACCTGCTGCACGTCACGTGCATCTGTCCTGTAGCTGTTGCTCTGTCCATCACGGTGCAGAGCTGCTTTGAAGCTTACAGAGGGCGGAGTAAATGTAAACAGATTTTTGAAGGGCGTGGCAATGACAGCTCATTATCATAAACCAGTCATTCAAAACGAAAGTTAAAAATGGCAGAATTAAAAAGGGTATAATTGATTATCTAAGAATTATTTTGTGTATTAAATTGAATGAACATTGTCAGGATAGCCCACAGAAATACCATAAAAATTTTAAAAACCTATCTGTGGTCCCCTTTAAATAAGGGGCAGATATTATAATAATTTTATTCATTCTGCAACCTTTCATTCAATGTTTTTTTTTTCTTTTTGATGAATTTGTTTTGTTTCTTTTAAATGAATGGATAAATGAATGAATGAATAAATAAATAAATAAAATGTTTCATCTTTTGTCCATAAGACTTGGAGCTGTCAGCTCCTCAGAGTGTCCAGAGGACCTGACTTAACATTTTTAGATATAAAAGTGGATGTCATGAACAAATACATATACCGGTAGTTTGAGAAAATTTCGAACAGGAAAAAAAATGGCTTTAAATAAACCAAAAATATAACAGAGCTTTGAAGTCTTGACCAAAGTTGTGAGAAAATGACAGAACGAATTGTAGCTGGAGTCAAGAAATAGGTTTCAAAAAGCAAACTGTGTGCAAAACAGAAAATATTCACTTTAGATTGGAGCATTAATTCTGAGGCATTCAGTGGTGTTCTTTCTTAATCCCCATTTAATTAATCCCACCTGCATTGCAGCAAAAATAAACAAGTTTACTAAGGCCATCTTGAAAAATAAAATGTATGAGGGTGGGAAAGCAAATAAGAAGCGTTATGTCATTACTGTATGGTCCCAGAAGAAAACCAAAACTTCCATTTTTGCCACTTTTTTTAAAAACAGTTTTGATAACCCGCTCATTCTCAATCAGTTCATCTGGACAGTTTCTTTTTTGTAGAAACGTTTCACCCTCACTCCAGAGGGCTTCGTCAGTCAGAGTAGTCCAAAGCACACTGAAGTTAACCCACCAAGTAAACAACTTAAGTGGACCAACCAGTTTGCTGTAGCCAAGATGGTTTCTGGGGGCTTGTCCCTCGTTGACTCCTCCCAGGCAGGCAGACATGTCCAAAGTGGTTCAAGACAAGAAAGTTCATTCTCAATAGTCCAGGTATCAAATCCGCTCATTCTCAATCAGTTCATCTGGACAGTTTCTTTTTTGAAGAAACTGTCCAGATGAACTGATTGAGAATGAGCGGATTTGATACCTGGACTATTGAGAATGAACTTTCTTGTCTTGAACCACTTTGGACATGTCTGCCTGCCTGGGAGGAGTCAACGAGGGACAAGCCCCCAGAAACCATCTTGGCTACAGCAAACTGGTTGGTCCACTTAAGTTGTTTACTTGGTGGGTTAACTTCAGTGTGCTTTGGACTACTCTGACTGACGAAGCCCTCTGGAGTGAGGGTGAAACGTTTCTACAAAAAAGAAACTGTCCAGATGAACTGATTGAGAATGAGCGGATTTGATACCTGGACTATTGAGAATGAACTTTCTTGTCTTAGTTTTGATAACCTTCTTCCTCTGGTTCTAACTTTAATTCTTGCCATTTTGTCTTCTCCAGGAATAATTCAAAGGTGTACCCCTGTCAAGTATCACTATTCCTCATCCGTCCTACCACGAAATTTACCAGTCAACATCACAAAGACTATTCGACAGGACGAGTGGCATGCACTCCGTAAGTCTGAAAGGGTTTGTGACACTTTTCACTAAAAAACACAGCTTTTTAAACCTTTCTTAGTCTTTTTTTAAATTTGATATTTTACTGCGTTTATGAAAAGGCAACAAATAGATACAGAGACTAAAAAGCATTTAGTTCCAGTTGTTTTTTATTGTTATAATAATAATAATAACCATCCATCCATCCATCCATCCATCCATCTTCTTCCGCTTATCCGGGGTCGGGTCGCGGGGGTAGCAGCCTAAGTAGGGAGGCCCAGACTTCCCTCTCCCCAGCCACTTGGAGCAGTTCCTCCGGGGGAATCCCAAGGCGTTCCCAGGCCAGCCGAGAAACATAGTCCCTCCAGCGCGTCCTGGGTCTTCCTCTGGGTCTCCTCCCGGTGGGACGTGCCCGGAACACCTCACCAGGGAGGCGTCCAGGAGGCATCCTAACCAGATGCCCGAGCCACCTCAACTGGCTCCTCTCGATGTGGAGAAGCAGCGGCTCTACTCCGAGTCCCTCCCGGATGACTGAGCTTAAGTGTAATAATAATAACAATAAAAATTATTATTGTTATAATATGTAATAATAATAATAATAATAATGATAATAATAATAATAATAATAATATTCTACTTCTTGAAGTGCCACCTTATTGTGGTAGAGAACTTTGTGTGCCTGAATGATCCTAGGAGCTATGCTGTCTCAGAGCAATTATATTTGCCTCTGGTAGGGTCTCCCAAGGCTGATTGGATCTAGGTGACCGGCCAGACAAAGAGCAATTCAGAAGACTTTTGACGGACAACACAAATCAAGGAACTCAGTGTCCCTTGCTCAGACGTGGGCTACCAGGCCCCACCATGGAGCAAGGCCTGGGGGAGGTGCTGAATGGAGCACCTGGTGACAGGGTCTCTACCCATGGAGCTCAGTTGGACTCAGCCTGAAAGATCAGCATGGATTTGCCTTCCTGTGGACCCACCACCTGCAGGTGGGACCATACATGTTGGGTGCATGATGCTATGGGCAGTGTCTGAAGGTGGGGGCCTTGGCGCTCTGACCCTGGATTACCAAAGCTGGCTCTTGGAACATGGAATGTAACCACTCAGGCGGGGAAGGAGTCTGAGCTTATGCATAAGGTTGAGAGGTACCGACTAGATATAGTTTAGCTCACCTCAGAGTCAGAGTCAGAGTACTTTTATTAACATTGCACAGGTTTTCACCAGTACAGCGTGAATATGTACGCACAGTCATCCGGAAGGGGGCGAGTGTGTGAAGCTGCTGCTTATCAGACCACATGAGACATCATATCACATTATGTTCTTCAGCGCGGCCTCTCCCATCTGTAACGGGATGTACAGTATGACCTCTGAAACCAATCTCCTTGAGATGGACTGGACCTTATTCTACTCTGGAGTTGCTCATGGTGAGAGGAGCCAAACTGGTGTGGGTGTACTTGTAGCCCCCCCGACTTGGTGCCTGTTTGTTCAAGTTTTCCACGGTAGATGAGAAAGAAATAATAATAATAATAATGAATTCAATTTATAATGCACTTTTCATTAATAAAAATCTCAAAGTGCTACAAAGTGTAACAAAGCAAAGATCAAAATAAAACAAGTGATAAAATCAAATAAAATCAATAATAATATCGACTAAGATCAAAGATAAAATCATGTGGATGCAGATTAGGCTTGCTTAAAAAATAAATAAAATAAAACAAGTGATAAAATCAAGTAAAATCAATAATGATATCAGCTAAGATCAAAGATAAAATCATGTGGAGGCAGAATAGGCTTGCTTAAAAAGAAAAGTCTTTATGCTGCTTTTAAAGTCAACCAGTGACTGTGGAGCTCTCAGGTCGTCAGGGAGGGAGTTCCACAGGCGGGGGGCAGCCACACAGAATGCTCGGTCTCCCATGGTCCTCAATTTGGTCCGAGGAATATGAAGGAAATTACTGTTCTGTGATCGTAGAGACCGGGTGGATGAATATGGTGCAAGAATGTCCTTTAGATAGTCAGGTGAAGTTCCGTGCAAGCATTGATGGGTAATGAGAGCAGTTTTGTATTGAATTCTGTAGGTGACAGGAAGCCAATGGAGGTTATGGAGAATGGGTGTAATATGTTCAAATTTACGAACTCTCAACAGAATCCTTGCTGCACTGTTTTGAATGTATTGAAGTTTCTGAAGGTTTTTGCCAGGGATACCAATAAACAGGGAGTTGCAGTAGTCGAGCCTGGAGGAGACAAAGGCATGGACGAGTTTCTCAGCATCAGGAAAAGTCAGAGATGGGCGAAGTCTGGAGATGTTTCGAAGATGGAAGAAGCAGGTTTTAAACAGATGCTTAATGTGATTTTCAAATGTAAGATGAGAGTCCATTTTTATTCCAAGATTTGTAACAGAGGTGGAGAGGGGGATGTCTTGACCAGAGAAGGAGATTGTTGTTAAAGTTGATGTTTGTATCTGGTGAGGGGTGCCAATCAATATGGCCTCAGTCTTCGAGCAGTTTAATTGAAGAAAGTTCTGATTCATCCATGCCTTTATTTCCTCCAGGCAGGCAGAGAGAACAGTGAGTGAAGATGGAGATAGGGATGATGATGATGTTCCAGTCCTGATGTAAAGCTGTGTGTCGTCGGCATAGCAGTGAAAAGAAATGTTGAACTGATTAATAATTTGACCTAAAGGCAGCATGTAGAGGGAAAACAGCAGGGGCCCCAGAACTGACCCCTGAGGGACACCACAGGAGACACCGACTGTCTGGGAAGTGGCATTGCCAAGGCTAACACATTCCAGCCTATTGGAGAGGAAAGAATTGAACCAGTCCAGGACAGTGTCACAGAGACCGACCTCCACATGAAGACGGTGGAGGAGGATACTATGGTCCACAGTGTCGAAGGCTGCAGTGAGGTCAAGGAGGACAAGGATGGAGGGAGAACCAGTGTCAGCAGCCATGAGGACATCATTTGTTACTCTCAGCAGTGCAGTCTCAGTACTGTGAGCTGCTCTGAATCCAGACTGGAACTGGTCCTGCAGCTGAGCAGCAACTGCTTTCTCCAGCACTTTGGACAGAAATGGGAGGTGGGAAATTGGGCGGTAATTAGAAAAAATGTCGGGATCCAAATTAGATTTTTTCAGAAGAGGCCTAATGATGGCAGTTTTTAGAGGCAGTGGAACATGACCAGATTGTAGAGACTGATTTATTATTTGTGTGATTAATGGGCTTATTGCAGAGTGATTGGATTTTATGAGAGACGAGGGGAAGGGATCCAGGGCGCAGGATGAAGGCTTCATTTTCTTGAGGATGGTCTCCACCTCACTCTGAACAACTTCATCAAAGCTGCTCAGGGTCCCAGAAAGCAGACGGGTAGATGGCACACTAAGATCAGGGAGGTTGTGGAGCTGAGATCTGATAGTGTCAACTTTGTTTTTAAATGATGAGAGGAACAGGTTGCATTTTTGAACAGAGTCCTCATGAGTTTGTTTAATGGGATTAAGCAGATGAGTTATTGTGGAGAAGAGCTGTTTAGAGTTTCCAGGGCAGGTGTTGATGATGTTGGAATAATATTTGGAGCGTGCTTCTTTAAGAGAATAGGCGTACGCTTTCTGATGTTCTTTGTACGCTTGCTTATGTACCGAGAGACCAGATGATTTTACACGTCTCTCAATAGCACGGCCAGTTGCCTTCATCCTGCGCAGCTCACCAGTGTACCAGGGGGCTGAACGGGAGAAAGACACCAGTCTTGACTTCAAGGGAGCATGTAGGTCCAGAAGCTCCTGGAGAGATTGGTTGTAGTAATCCACAGAGTCATCTGCAGATGAGTGATTGACAGCGGTCAGGGCGTGAAGATCAGCAGACAAAACATCAGGGGAAATGTTTTTATAGTCACGGAACTGGATAGGTCGTTTTGGGTTAGAAGCAGGCGAAGTTGAAGGCACTTCCAGGGAGATGACCCTGTGGTCTGAGACACCCAGGTCATATACAGACAAGTTATTGATGAGTACAGTGTCTGTAATCACCAAATCCAGAGTATGCCCCCTGTTGTGCGTAGGGGCGTCCACATGTTGGGTGAGGTTGAGAGATTCCAAAAGAGACTTAAAATCTGTAGCCAGAGGGGAAGAGGAATTGTCCATGTGGATATTTAGATCGCCAAGAAAAATAGTTTTTACAGGGGAGGTGCAGAAAAAAGTGAGGAGGTCATGCATTTCTGAGTTAAATGAAACATGCGGTTTGGGAGGTCTATAAATCAATATAACGTTCATCAGGAGTGGGGCTTTGAAGTTGAAGGCCAAACATTCAAAAGAAGAAAAATTATGAGAAGACAGATGTGACAATTTTAAATTACTGTGGTAGATTACAGCCAGACCACCACCGCGGCCAGTGCAGCGGGCTCTCTGCAGATAACTGTATCCAGAGGGACAAGCTTCATTCAGAGAACTGAACACGTCTGGTTGTTGCCAAGTTTCTGTAAGACACATGAGGTCCAAGTTTTTCTCCAGAATGTGATCATGAATTAGACATGATTTATTGGATAGTGATTGTACATTGAAAAGTTCTATTTTAATGCTAGTTGGTGTAGGAGCTTTTTGAACCGGTTTAAGCAGACTGAAGTCCACTCCACGTTTTCCTTGCCACCTCGTGCGCTGCGGACTACAAGGGACTACAGACGCAGCGTTCTGATGACGTAGTCGAGGTGCGACACGTCTCCCGGACGGAATCAATTCAGAGCGAGAATAAACAGATTTCTTTCGAGAGCCTCTATGGATGTAACGAGGTCTACGCAGAAGTCCCAGTTGTTTGATGATGGAAACAGAAGGTGGAATGGAGCAGTTGTTAAGTCCAAGCAGCTGCGAAGCGGAGTAGGTCAACATCACACCAGCCAAACCGGGGGGAGCTAGCACAGAGCTAGCCGCTAACAGCAGACCCACGGCTCCGAGAGAAATAACCAAGAAGCAGTGAGATGTAACTTGAATGAGCATAACTTGAAGAGGAGCACAGGAGAAAGTCCAGAACGGTCCAGACGACACAGGAGGTTGACAGAAGCAGCAGGTAAGCAAAACAAAAACTGCAGCCACGTAGTTCTCCAAGCAAAGTTTGTGCAAGGTTTGTGCTGGAGTTTGACAGGAGGCAGACAGCCCAATATTCCGGTTAGGAAGTACTAACCAAGCTGTCCGTAAAGTCCTTGATTAAAAAAACCACTGAACAAAATAAGTCCAGATAAATGTCCAAAAAAAAAAATAGCAACAGTAAAACAACTTTTCAGCGTGGAGAAGCGGCGAACATCACGACATTACGCCAGCATCCTCTCCACCATTTCTGGTTGAGATTCCCCCACCCTGCTTCTCTGGGTGGGGGAATGGCTCTAACTGTGGTTTGTGCCTATGTATCGAACGGCGGTTTGGAGTATTCAGCCTTCTTGGAGACCTTGGCAGGGGTGCTGGAAGGTGCACCAACTAGGGCCTCCTTTATTCTACTGGAAGACTTCAATGCTCACGAGGGTAATGACAGTGTGACCTGGAGGGGTGTGATTGGGAGGAATTGCCTCTCTGATCTGAACCCGAGCGGTGTTCTGTTGTTGGACTACTGTGCTAGTCATAGTTTGTCCATCACAAACACCATGTTCGAACATAAGCGTGTCCATAAGTGCACTTGGCACCATGATGCCCTATTTTGTAGATCGATGATTGACTTTGTAGTTGTGTCATCATGGAGAGGAGCTGAGGTGTCAACCTATCACCACCAGGTAGTGAGTTGGATCAGATTACCATTGATATTGTTTTTCTTTCTTTTGTTTGTAATGTTTTTCCATCCATCCATCCATCCATTTTCTTCCGCTTATCCGGGGTCGGGTCGCGGGGGTAGCAGCCTAAGTAGGGAGGCCCAGACTTCCCTCTCCCCAGCCACTTGGAGCAGCTCCTCTGGGGGAATCCCAAGGCGTTCCCAGGCCAGCCGAGAAACATAGTCCCTCCAGCGTGTCCTGGGTCTTCCTCTGGGTCTCCTCCCGGTGGGACATGCCCGGAACACCTCACCAGGGAGGCGTCCAGGAGGCATCCTAACCAGATGCCCGAGCCACCTCAACTGGCTCCTCTCGATGTGGAGAAGCAGCGGCTCTACTCCGAGTCCCTCCCGGATGACTGAGCTTCTCACCCTATCTCTAAGGGAGAGTCCAGACACCCTGCGGAGAAAACTCATTTCAGCCGCTTGTATCCGAGATCTCGTTCTTTCGGTCATAACCCAGAGCTCATGACCATAGATGAGGGTGGGAACGTAGATCGATCGGTAAATTGAGAGCTTTGCCTTTTGACTCAGCTCTCTCTTCACCACGACAGACCGGTACAGCACCCGCTTCACTGCGGACGCTGCACCTATCCGCCTATCGATCTCACGCTCCAGTTTTCCCTCATTCGTGAACAAGACTCCGAGATACTTAAACTCCTCCACTTGGGGCAGGACCTCCTCCCCGACCCGGAGAAGGCATGCTACCCTTACCCTGGTGTTTTGCCTCATCTCTTGGTTTCCCTGGTTCCATGTAATGTTTTTAATTTACCAAAATAAAGCTGAGTTGAGTTGAGTTGAGATGATGAGGGAAGATGCCGAACAGGCTCGGTAGACCTCAATGTGTAGTAAGGGTTTGCTGGGAACTTCTGGCAGAAGAACCCTTCAGAGAGATCTAAAAACTCACACCACCGGGAAAGCTTCAACTGCATCCCATCTGAGGTGGGGGACATCGAGTCTGAGCAGGCCATGTTCCGTGATTCAATTGTTGAAGTGGTTAACTTAAGCTCTGGCTGCAAGGTTGTCGGTGCTTCTTGTGGTTGCCATCCTTGTTCTTGGTGGTGGACACCCCGGGTTAGGGAGGCTGTCAAGCTGAAGAAGGAGCCCTATCAGGTCTTATTGGCTGGTGGGACTCTGGAGGCAGGTGAAGAGTACAAGAGGGCCAAATGTTCTGCAGCCTTGACTGTTGC
>JBBPBX010020061.1:25578-43769 GCA_038048925.1 Garcialebias charrua | reverse complement strand
CCACCCTTGGTTATATGGGTTACCCCTGTACCCATAATCTGTACTCCTTGGACGCGCACCCCCCTTTTGATCCTTTTGTTCACCCTCCGTGTTTTGCCTGAGCCACCCTGGCTTCTTTCTCCAGCGATTGGGGTTCGACTCTCGCACTCGTGAACACCTCTACGGGTGTTCTGCATTCCATGCGGGCCTCGAAAACATTTACGGCGCATTGTTTCATTTCCTTGATGGTCTTGTCTCTGAAATTAGCCATCACTTGAACTGACTCTTTTATATCAGGGTGGAGGTTTTTACCGAAAAGGTATTTAAAACCTACGTCGTCCTCCATGCCCGGTTCATTGCGATTACCAAAGAAAGCCTGGAACATTCTCTGGTAATATGCCTGTGGATGCTCCTTCTTACCTTGCACGACCTTCTCGGCATCAGGGTAGCCACCAGGCCCCATGTTTGGAGTGAACTCTCGTATAAGAGTATCACGCAACAGTTTGTAATCTGTTTTTATGGCGTCCGGTTGGCGAACAATGAAGTTATATACAGGCCAGTCTGCGGTGAGCCTGATCAGCGCAATTTTATCCTCAGCAGTAGCATTTGGAAAATTACCCAGCTGGAAATCAAGAGAGTCTAGGTAGTTCTTTGTATAGATTGAACCCAACGGCCCTGGCTCAAAGCGTTGAATGTATCTAGAAAGCTTCTGGAGTTCAGGTATTGGAATAGAAAGTTTAGCATCATTGCTATTCCCATTTACCTGTGATCCATGTGCAGGTGTTGATGTTGAGGACGCAAGTCCCTGCTCCGACTGGCGGGTCTTAACAGGTACGGTGAGCTGTTCTGCATCACCGCGTGGAGGTGGTGGGGGTGGTGGTGTGATGCCTTGAGAATGCTTTGCCACAACATCCACCCACCTCTCCCTTTCTTTAAAGAGGTTTTCTTTAGTTAAGGTCAGTTCCACCTTACTTTCAGTCAATTCTCTGCGTAAACAATCAACTGCAGTTTGTAGCGCTGTGCACTGTTCACTGAGTTTTCTATTTTCCTCGAATTGAGTGCTCTCTTTTAGTTGTTCTTTTAATTTATCATACTCTATTTTCAACATTGTGCACCGGGTGTGGGCTTCTTCTCTTTTTTCCTTGTTCTCTTGTAGATCTTTAGACATCGATTGTACCTGTTGCTGTAATATTTCATTCTCTCTGATAGACTCGTCATATTTTTGTCCTCTGGACCGAATGTTTTCTTCATATGAATGTGTTTGCAACAGTATTTCATTGTTTAAACGTTCAATCTCTGTATTTGTCGTTTTCTTGTATGACACAAACTCTGAAGTGGTACCTTCGTGTTTAGTTTTCTCATCAGCCAGTTTATTTTTTTCATCAGCCAGTTCATCCTCAAGGTCCCCACTCTTATACAGTTCATGGTCCAGTCTGGTCTTCAACAGAAAGGCCAATTTGACAGTACGGTCGGCGCTGAGCTTTTTTCCATCTTTTTTGATTATGCCTGTTGCTAGACTTTCTAACTCTGTGTCCAGAGTCGGGGTGTCCATTGCTGCTACCTCCTCACCATACTTCACGAGTGTTTTCATTAGCAGTTTTAAGGCATTATCAACACAATCTGTGTCCTCTGACTCAGACTCTGAATCCTCCTGCGCTGGGATTTTCTCCTCAACCGGCGCTGGAGTTTGCTCACCATCAGCATCCTCCAAGGATGAGGATGGAACAACTTCATCTGATTGTTTATCCATATTTGTTTTGAGTCTGTAAAAATCAACAAGCTGGTACATGCAGGTGTTATTCGAAAAAGAAATTCGTTATCAAATTAACCTCACTGTTGTAAACGTACACAGAAAAACGTTAAAAATGCTATTTTTAACCAAAAGTGTACAGTGTATGCCAATGCTGTTTAAAATTTTGAATGTGGAAATGCTCTGCTCTCCATCAACTTTTCTTTTTTATTTAATCTGAAAATCAAATAAAAGATGCTTTTTTGAGTGTTATTTTAAATCTCTTCAGTATTTAAAATGAGCATCAATTGTTCGTCTGTACCTCTGTTTTCAAAAATTCTTTATTTAAAATAAACAGGAGTTTTTGTTTGTGTACAGAACAATTTTAAAGCTGGTAATTTTCACCATAAAAAATGCTGACTTTATGATGTGTTGAGAGAAAACTCATCTATTAACGTCCAGCAGGGGGCAGCGTCGCGTATGTTATCACGAAGCGACTGAGTTTAAATCAGTACATGGAAAGAAAACAACCTATTAGGGTTAGTTTTCAGTAAGAACGTGATAATTGCTCGAACCGCTTTCTTGTCAGAGACAAGTTTATGTTGCTAGACAGTGTTGATGGCTTCAGATGAGTGTTTAAGTGTGTGTTCGTGTGTGAACGAGTGTGAGCCAGCGAGTGTGACCTGTCACTCAAAGTGCGGCACCTGGAAGTGACGACAAAAATGGGCGGGCCCACGCAGCGTGCGTAGCGCGTCACCAGCTTCTTACGTGAGCGAGGCGGAGCTCGCTACAACATACGTGACGTCAACAAATCAATCACAGCATATGTAGTTCATTCTCCAAGCATAAATGGCGAATGTAGTTTTTCTTACCTTCGACCAATGTAGTACCGGAAATGACGACAAAGTGGGCTGGTCGCAACGGCGTGCGACGTGATTGACAGCTCACAACAGCGAATCAGCGTTCGCCACAAGAGTGATTGACAGCACACAACAGCGAATCAGCGTTCGCTACAAGAGTGATTCACAGCACACAGCACTCGTATCATCCAATCACAGCTCATAAACGGACATGAGACACGTCTTCTTAACGTTAGCTTGCACAGCAGACCACAACTTTATAGACTCTTAAAACAACTCAAACGCTACAATTTAACTTCCCAAAATTCTGAAACATGCGGCGCGCACATCTAGACAGGCAAACTTAGTTACGCTCAGTAACACAGCACCTCAACTGTAACACGACACGGACTCCCTCGGAGCCGCGTTCAGGTCGGTTCCGTCCACTTTAACACTAGGATGACTGAATTTTCAAGATCCTGAGGACAAACCCCCTCCTTCTCTTCAACCATTAGTAGGCCATTAACTGCCTTTTGTTATAAATATGCGTGCACACAACTCAGACACCCCCACCACACCAGACTGCATTCCAATGTTTCCACCAGGTAAGTAAGTCTCTGCGAGGCCCTGACCAATTCACACATAACAGACCCTGAAGTTATCTCACAGTTGAACATTTTGGGACATCCACTGAACGGAAAGCTTTGTCTGCTCCAGAACAAGTTTATGCATACAATTGTCTTATTCTGCTGTGCTAATTATCCTATAACCCTGATGTTCTGTCAAATAAATTATTTTGCTTACAAGTACTATCTCTCTCCTTGTCCTTGGCACATGTATATACGGTGCATTCCGACACATGCAGGTGGCCCATTGCTGTGTTCTACAACATGCTTGACCTATTGTTGTCCGTCATCTGACGGACCGACACAGGTCACATGACATGAAGTCAACTGACGGACCGACATAGGTCACATGACCTAAAGTCAAGTGACGGACCAACACAGGTCACATGACCTGAGGTCAACTGACAAAACAACATAGGTCACACGACATGAAGTCAACTGACGGACCGACACTGGTCACACGACATGAGGTCAACTGATGGGCCGACATAGGTCACATGACCTGAGGTCAACTGACGGACCGACATAGGTCACATGACCTGAGGTCAACTGACAGACCGACACAGGTCACATGACCTGAGGTCAACTGACGGACCGACACAGGTCACATGACATGAAGTCAACTGACGGACCAACACAGGTCACATGACCTGAGGTCAACTGACAAAACGACACAGGTCACACAACATGAGGTCAATTGACGTACCAACATAGGTCACATGGCATGAAGTCAACTGACGGACCGACACAGGTCACATGTCGTGAGGTCAACTAACGGACCAACACCGATCACATGACCTGAGGTCAAGTGACGGACCAACACAGGTCACACGACATGAAGTCAACTGACAGACAGGTCACATGACATGAGGTCAACTGATGGACCGACACAGGTCACATGACCTGAAGTCAAGTGACGGACCAACACAGGTCACATGACCTGAGGTCAACTGACAAAATGACACAGGTCACACGACATGAAGTCAACTGACGGGCCGACACTGGTCACACAACATGAGGTCAACTGACGGACCAACATAGGTCACATGACCTGAGGTCAACTGACGGACCGACATAGGTCACATGACCTGAGGTCAACTAACGGACCAACACAGGTCACATGACCTGAGGTCAAGTGACGAACCAACACAGATCACACGACATGAAGTCAACTGACAGACAGGTCACATGACATGAGGTCAACTGACGGACCGACACAGGTCACATGACCTGAAGTCAAGTGACGGACCAACACAGGTCATATGACCTGAGGTCAACTGACAAAATGACACAGGTCACACGACATGAAGTCAACTGACAGAACGACACTGGTCACACGACATGAGGTCAACTGACGGACCAACACAGGTCACATGACCTGAGGTAAACTGACGGACCAACATAGGTCACATGACCTAAGGTCATGTGATGGACCAACACATTTCACATGACCTGAGGTCAACTGACAAAACGACACAGGTCACACGACATGAAGTCAACTGATGGACCGACACAGGTCACATGACCTGAGGTCAACTGACACAACGACACAGGTCACACAGCATGAGGTCAACTGACGTACCAACACAGGTCACATGACCTGAGGTCAACTGACACAATGACACAGGTCACATGACCTGAGGTCTACTGACGGACTGACACAGGTCACATGACATGAAGTCAACTGACGGACCAACACAGGTCACATGACCTGAGGTCAACTGACAAAACGACACAGGTTACACAACATAAGGTCAATTGACGTACCGACATAGGTCACATGGCATGAGGTCAACTGACGGACCGACACAGGTCACATGTCGTGAGGTCAACTAACGGACCAACACTGGTCATATGACCTGAGGTCAAGTGACGGACCAACACAGGTCACATGACCTGAAGTCAACTGACAGACAGGTCACATGACATGAGGTCAACTGATGGACCGACACAGGTCACATGACCTGAAGTCAAGTGACGGACCAACACAGGTCACATGACCTGAGGTCAACTGACAAAATGACACAGGTCACACGACATGAAGTCAACTGACAGACCGACACTGGTCACACGACATGAGGTCAACTGACGGACCGACACAGGTCACATGACCTGAGGTCAACTGATGGACCGACACAGGTCACATGACCTAAGGTCAACTGACGGACCGACACAGGTCACATGACCTGAGGTCAACTAACGGACCAACACAGGTCACATGACCTGAGGTCAAGTGATGGACCAACACAGGTCACACGACATGAAGTCAACTGACAGACAGGTCACATGACATGAGGTCAACTGACGGGCCGACACAGGTCACATGACCTGAAGTCAAGTGACGGACCAACACAGGTCACATGACCTGAGGTCAACTGTCAAAATGACACAGGTCACACGACATGAAGTCAACTGACGGACCGACACTGGTCACATGACCTGAGTTCAACTGATGGACCGACATAGGTCACATGACCTGAGGTCAACTGATGGACCGACACAGGCCACATGACCTGAGGTCAAGTGACAGACCAACACAGGTCACATGACCTGAGGTCAACTGACAAAACGACATAGGTCACACGACATGAAGTCAACTGACGGACCGACTCAGGTCACATGACCTGAGGTAAACTGACAGACCAACACAGGTCACATGACCTGAGGTCAACTGACATACCGGTATAATGGACCAGATTGCACATTTATATACGGTGCGGCCCATTGCCGTGTTCTACAACATGCTTGACCTGGCAGCGATAAATGCTTATGTGTTATACAAGGCTTGCACTGGGTCCAAGGATTTTGGACTGAGGGGTAGGGGGTGGGGGGGTGTAGGTGTAGAATTAATGGGTCATTAGCAGGGTCATTAGCATGTGAATCGACATTATATAGCCCACTGAAAGGGACCGGGGGATTTGGAAGCCAAGTTCCCTTGCGCAAAAAAGCGCAGCCTTAGTCAAATTAGTGTTAAAGGAGCAGAACTCGGGTTTCACGAACCACTAACCGACACGTTCTAACAGTATATGCTGCTTCGACCTTCTTTAAAATGTAAAACACCACAACAGCAATCTTGTAGATGTTAAATTAGCTTTCAGGCTTCTGACTCGGCGGTCAAACAAAGCTTTGTACAGGAGTCCGCGTGAACTGGACCGAACCAGAACTTCCACAGACTACGGCTGACAAAACTTCACCTGAATGCTTCCAACAGCGTCTAACAGAGTTGAAACAATAATAATCTCACAGCTTCAAATGATAAAAACATGCAGAATCTGCCTGCTTTGAACACTTCCAGCCAAAATCATTATCCTCAGAGTTTAAAACTTGGATCCTTTTATGCAAACATGACGTTACAGTTCATGACTGAGACCACAGATTTATCAATAAACTTTTAGAAGCCGATACGAGGCCACCAGATGTAAAGGGGTTAAAGGGGGGGTCAGTTTAATACTGACCTCCTTTTTACCTTAATTAATTTACTTATTCAGATTGAATAGTAAATTCACGGATTCTCTTCTTTTTCAGTTTATTCAATATTTCTGTGATCTTTATGATGGATAAATAAACAGAGCCATTAAGTGACAAAGACGTTAACTTAGTTTGATATGTCAAAGAGACACTATCATTTATTTAGAATAAATCAACTAAATTAACACCATTACACTTGATTGACATGATTTCACTTTCTTTCAATTTAAAACGTCAGCACACTTAAATTCAACACAACAGACATAAATATTGGATGTTAACATATTTAGTCTGTGGGCTCTTTTAGCTTAAAAATATAGTTTCCAGCTTAGATAGAGAGGGGAAAGAGTAGGAGGAATAAGAGGTTGGAGAGATTAAGTTATTTATCTCGAGTGTAACCAGAGATGACACATTCCATCCGACTTCGGCTAAATCCCAGGTACGTTTGTAAACCGCTCTTTACCTTTTGACGATGCGTCTGATAAAGATATTGCCAGCCTCCCAGGTGCACGGAGTCCTTCCGGCCCTCGTACGTCTGAACTGGTCGTTTACTTCCAACGTCTCCTCGGATCCGCGTCAGCCGTCAGAAACATGTGGCAGCTTCTGGCTGACTTCAAGACGAGATGTTTCTCAAAGGAAGTTCATTAAGAACTTTGGAGCTTTTGCTCGGGGAACTGGATGGAGACGTCCATCAGTTCTAGCTGACAAGTTAGTCTTTGGCTCTTGACCAAGCTTGACCAGCTGCAAGGCAGAGAGCTTTCAGGTCTCCGTCCATTCAAACTCTTTGTCCATTCAAAGACTGAAGCGTTTCCGCACAGTTAGAACTTAAAAGCAGGAACACAGAGAGGAGTTCACTTGCTTTATCAAACCCAAGGTTACAAGCCAGCAGCAGAGAGAAATGTTTAGGAAAAAAGACAGATAACGCTGGAGCCCTGCTCATCAGACTGTCTCTGAGTTTCTAAACAAAACCGTCCGGTCTCTGTGACCCGAAGGCTTCACCTTTAAACACAGCAGTGAAGACAGTAATTAACACATTTCAGAATAACACAGCATAAAAGCACATATCATGAAAATGAGAAAAGTTATTCTTGATTACATTAGAATAAAATCAAGATATAGAAATAGTCTCTTTTAGTGACTATATGTCCTCAGATTATAACTAATGGAATAATTGTGTTAAATGTCCTGCTTTACTGAGAGGTCAGTAAAGGTCATCACTGGACAGTTCAAAAGTACACAGGTGTCTTAAAAGTGGACAAGGTCATGTCCACTACACAAGTGAGATTGATTTCCAGTTTATTTCAAAAACGAAACCTATATTATCACAGTAAAATAAATCTACTTAGAGTAAATAAACCACTGAGTGCATTTTTTTTGGCCTTAGGACTGTTTTTTTTATGAAGTAAATACCCAAAGTTGAGTAAAAAAACATTAAAAAGTGAATTTTGACTGTGTGGTCCCCTTTAAAGGACATGACCTACCATGTTTTCAAATTGCATCGCCATTAATATTTATTAGTTTATTTAAAAATAGTACAGGAGCGTTTATTTATATTGTAGAGAAATAACGCTAAATGTGTTATTTCATGATTTATAGCAGATTTTAGCAGAAGCTCCGGGAAAATCTGCCCCTCTCCATATATGGGCATTCACATCACTAAAGTATCCACCTTGGAGTTACAGGCGGAGTTATAATAAGCATTCATCAACTTCCATGACCGTTGCTCTGAGAGGAAAAAAAAAAAAAGCGAAGCGGTCGCTCACTGATGTCTATCATATTCTGAGCGAGCATCCACGTAGACATACTAGTTTAATTCGCTTGATCGCGACAAATTCATTAATTTCCGCATCGGCTTTTTATTCTTTCCCCGTGACCAGACAGGTCGGGAGTACAGAAAGGCAGCCGCGCAACGGAGCTCTGAGCGCGCATTCTCCCCCGTGCTTCCCCGTGCTCCCCGCAACAAGGCTGGAACGGAGCCGAGCCCTGGCAGAAGGAACTTCAAAGGTGACCAGCGGAACGGGGAGCCAGGGAGAAGACGCGCGGCTCGCTCCTCTGGGCAGAGGAGTGAGAGCAGCAAGCAACAGTCCGCAGCGGTGTTATATCTTATTAAAAAGTTCTATAAAATAAATAAAAAATAAAAACAGAGCACTGGTCCAACTGTACACACAAATGCACCAGGAAATATGCAGTTTTAACTCCCACTCTCATAAACCTCCATGGAAACTCACCCCTACCTTCTGGGTGGAGACGTAACTGAAGTCACGTCACACTTCGGCACTCTTCGGCCGGGTTTCTGGATTCATTCGGGACTCGGTTGTTTTTTTGTTTTTTTTTTACCCTCGCCTGGCCCAAATGCAAAAATGAAAATAGATGACATATTCTACTACAGTAATAGTTCAATATGGTGAATTGTTACTGTCATGGTGGGTGTTGTCCTTTAAAAAAGTATTTTGCATTTGCCCTCTTCAAAATGGCGGTTAGCGTGTTAGCATTAGCGTCCGCTAGCATTGCTAATACATAAGTGCTTTTGAAATTGCGGACCTAAATAAATCAGTAAGTGCTTTAGAAATAGCGGAACTAATTTTTGGATTAGCGCTGCCCAGCACTGATAGGCCGTCTTCTACCTCTTTGACGCTCTGTTTAACTTGGACCAGGTCAGCACGAAGTAGCGTTGTGCCGTTAGCCACCTCCGCTCTCACCGCTTGTAGCTCTCCTTTAATAAATGTGAATTCTTCAGCTAATGCCTCTTTTATTTCCGATTTAATCACACATTATTTTATCAGATTTTATAGAGGCAAGGATGTCAGACTTCAGGGAGGCTGTGTCCGCCTCACGGTGGGACGGGGACGGAGGAGCTGAGCTCCCGGCTTTAGCTGTAGTCTGCTCCGAGGCTGTGTCAGGCCTGGCGGCCGCCGAGCTAGCTTTGTTTTTCCTCAAGTTTGTTGCCATTCTTCTACTCTTCCAGAGAAGTCACGCAGATGTCGAGTCCAGACAGGCCAAATGCTCAAAATAGCACAGGTATTTAATGGAAAACCATATACAAAAAAAGTAGAGCCGCTGCTTCTCCACATCGAGAGGAGCCAGTTGAGGTGGCTCGGGCATCTGGTTAGGATGCCTCCTGGACGCCTCCCTGGTGAGGTGTTCCGGGCATGTCCCACCGGGAGGAGACCCAGAGGAAGACCCAGGATACGCTGGAGGGACTATGTTTCTCGGCTGGCCTGGGAACGCCTTGGGATTCCCCCAGAGGAGCTGCTCCAAGTGGCTGGGGAGAGGGAAGTCTGGGCCTCCCTACTTAGGCTGCTACCCCCGCGACCCGACCCCGGATAAGCGGAAGAAAATGGATGGATGGCATATACAAAAAAGATTAGTGCGGGAGCCCACGCAAGCACGTCCTACTCCTCCTCCGCCATCTTGGAACCCCTTAAATTACAAATTAGATCAAAGTTTTAACTCTTCATACAGTGATGAGAGCTGCAAACGGTACTTAGAAACAGTTATGCATTTAATACAATTACATAAGATCATTTTACTAAGTGTCTCATACCAGGTTGTTGGATAATACCGGTAGTTGATCAACAAGATTCCTGTTGGACCCACCTCTTGGTCTGAATGTTTGGGCTAGTTCATCCAGGTAAAGATAGTGCTGTCTCTTTATTATTATTCATTTACAGGTTAAATCTGCTTCTACTAGACTTCTGATGATCTGTCACCTCTGCAAAGGAATATACAGAATACATTTTTTATAAAAGTTATATTTGAAAGGGGGAAACTACACTTTACAATCACATGACTTCGGAGCTGTTATGGAGGAGCAGGACAGATTAACTGGTTTTTACATGTTTTCCCTTTTACATCAGATTGTTTAATGTTGATTGAATGCTTAATGTTACAGTGTTGACAATGATGGGAAGGGAAGATCTCTTTCCCCGTGCATGCGATTACCGTTTTTACCCAACAGGTTAAAGGATGTGGAACATGCAGCAGAGCAGAACTAATCACACTAACTAACTAACTAATATCACTATAATACAGTACAGGTAAATGCCAAAGATTCTTCAGTATTATTTGAAACATCTTAAATGTTTGTTTTCACTGTATGTTGAAGTTGCATGTGAATTATTCTTATGCCTGTGTAGAATGACTGTGGGTTTGATTCAGGAGGTCCAGTAATGATTGGAGGATGTTGAGAAGAAAGCAGAAAAAGAACTCTGAACGTGGAGAAGACAAAGGAGATTGTTGTGGACTTCAGGAAGAGGGATGCCCAACATGCCCCTCTGACCATCACAGTGGAGAGAGCGGACAGCACCAAGTTCCTGGGCGTGCACGTCTCAGAGGACCTGTCCTGGAGCAGGAACACTATATCACTGGCCAAGAAGGCTCACCAGCGCCTGTACTTTCTCCGCAAGCTGAAAAGAGATGGAGCTCCAACCCCCATCATGTGCACCTTCTACAGGGGTGCCATAGAAAGTGTCCTGACCAGCTGCATCACGGTGTGGTTTGGTGCATGTACTGCATCCTGCCGCAAGAGCCTCCAGCGCATCGTGAGAGCAGCTGAGAAGATTGTCGGCACCTCCTTCCCCTCACTACAGGACTTACACAGCAACCGCCTCACTCGAAAAGCCCTCTGCATGGCAGGTGATCCCACACACCCACTACACAGCTGCTTCAGCCTGCTGCCATCAGGGAGGAGACTGCGGAGTATCCAGGCTCGAACCAGCAGACTGAGTGACAGCTCTGTTCATCAGGCAGTCAGGATGCTAAACTCTCTGCCTGCTCTGCCTCCCCTCCCACTTGTACTGCCTTAACACAAAAAAACTTTCACGCTTTACCACACAACACAAAGATTTTTAACACTGGACTCTGTATCATCAAACGGGTTATACACTCAACACACGGTCATGTGCTCATTCAGTTTGCACTACTTCTCATATTTGCACTACTGTTTGTATTACATCACTGTCTATAGTCCTACTACTGTTTACATTTATCACTACTGTTTACATTTACACTACTTTTTATATCAACACTACTGCTGATACATATATTCTTTTTACTAGCCTTATTGCATAGGCCACTTTACCTCTATACCAATATCAACTACGTCATACATATACTGTGTACATAAACTTCATATGCTGCTTTATCACTTTATTACAAATGTCAATGTCAGAACCTTCATTTTATTTTATAGATATACTTTTTATACTTTTATACTACTATGCAAAAACTCAGGACAGTATTACACTTTTATTATTTCATTTTATGCTTATGTTTATTAAATGTTTTAGTGTTTTAGTGTTTAAATAGTTACTGTTGCACCGAGGGACTGGGAGAAATGCAATTTCAATCCTGTGTATGTCCTGTACATATTGCAGTTTTGACAATAAAGTTGACTTTGACTTTTTGACTTTGAATGTGAACGTTTCAGACAGATTAATGTGAATACTGTACTGTATACTGTATTTGTTTGCGGCTTGTGAATGTGCATTAGTTGTGCAATGATAGATTTTTGAAAAGGTGTTACAAGGTTTTAACTAATTTTCCCCAGATAGAATTAGTTTTACCTATTTTAATTCTTAGAAGTTGAATTAAACATGCTTCAGAGACTATAAACTAGCTGCAACTTTGTTAATGAGTATTAGAGCAGACTAGCTGTGGATTTTACTAACAGGAAATGTTGTGTTTGGAATAGAACATTATGGTATAGAGAATAATATACAGGTGGTCCCCGAATTACGACGGAGTTCCTACGCCCGTTCGTAACACGGATTTTGATGTAAGTCGGAAAACACATACACACTGGCTGCCCCATATACACGTACATGTACGGTACTGTACAGTTACCAAGCACTTAGCCTATCCTAACACAGTACCCTACATAATTATCAAAAAACACATACAGTACATTTGGAGCCATAATGAAGGGAGGAGAGTTAATTTCTTACTGGGAGCTGGTGAATTCTTCCTCCGTCTGTTAGCATGTTAGCTCGTTGCACGTCCGAGCTCTGCAGATTCCTGCTGTTTCACGCAGTCCAAAGCGTTTACAGCAAGGTCTGTTAGCATGTTAGCTCTTGCTCCTCTGGTCCAGCTCCGCTGTTTCTGCCATCTGGTGACACCATCCACCCATCCATCCTACAGCAAGGTCTGTTAGCATGGTAGCTCTTGCTCCTCCAGTCCAGCTCCGCTGTTTCTGATGTCTGGTGACACCATCCACTCGTCCATCCTACAGCAAGGTCTGTTAGCATGGTAGCTCTTGCTCCTCCAGTCCAGCTCCGCTGTTTCTGCTGTCTGGTGACACCATCCACTCGTCCATCCTACAGCAAGGTCTGTTAGCATGTTAGTTCTTGCTCCTCCGGTCCAGCTCCGCTGTTTCTGCCATCTGGTGACACCATCCACCTGTCCATCCTACAGTAAGGTCCGCACCTTTTGTTTATGACGTAAAACCGCCCTCCTAACCTCCTCTGCTCCGGTCTTCCAGTCCAAACAATGAGATCTCCTGTAGGAATTTTCCAGTACGTCAAGCTATTCTCCCCCCTCCCTCCTGTAAATTTCCGCTGTCCTCCGCTGAGTTTCGGTACAGTATTTTTTGGTGTAAAGACGCATAAACCGCGTAACTCGAACAATGCTTTTCAATGGGAGGGCGTTCGTAACTGCGAAACGTCATAAGTCGAGGCCGTCGTAAACCGAGGACTACCTGTATATATGGATGTGAATAATAGAAATAATAGGTTTGACAGTTTATGGAAGGACTCTTGTGATTTCTGTTCTGATCAGGTTAATTATAGATTATGATTGTTAGTTTTCTGATTGTTGTCTTAACCCTTATAACAGAAATCTTTGAATAAGAGCAGTTGATGAGCTTTTCTCAGTTATCAGACTAGTCAACAGAGTAGTGTAGATTCTGCTCCTTACAGATTACTGTGGTGGAGATACTGACGACGATGAGGACGCAGATGGACCAGCCTGCCTCTGCAATGCCCCTGCAACGCCTCAAATTATACATAAATTACTAAGGATATTACATGCCTATATATAATAAGTTACATACATTAGAGGCATGAGACTTATGGAAAGAGAGGTTTAGGTGTTTGTTTTCTTGAAGGTATGAACACTGATAGGTAAATTGTATGTTAGCATATTAATTTCCTTATATGTGTTAGGCGTTAATACTGATGTTAGTTTATTATTAGGATTTATATTGTTTAGGAGTGTTGATTTAAGCCTAGGATGGTTGCTAATGGTAAATGGAGCTTACTTATATAGCGCTTTCCAGCCCCCTATGAGGGGCCCCAAAGCGCTTTACAGCACCAGCCATCCACCCATTTATACACACATTCATACACCAGTAGCGTAATCTGCCATGCAAGGCACCAGCCAGTTCTACCGGGAGCAATTCTGGGTTAAGTGTCTTGCCCAGGGACACAACGACACATGGTGAACTCGGGATTCAAACCTCCAACCTTCCGATCGGGGGTCGGCTGCCACTACCACTATTCCACGGCCGCCCCATAAGGGATGGGAAATGTTAGTTTTCCACTGTGTACACAGTAGTTGTAATTGACACATAGATTATCACAGACACATTACATATACTGTACATTACATATGGGCACAACTGGTAGAGCTGCTGCCTCTCAGCGAGAAGGTTGCCGGTTCAAATCCCGGTCCGGGGCCTTTCTGGGTGGAGTTTGCATGTTCTCCCCGTGCATGCGTGGGTTTCCTCCGGGTACTCCGGTTTCCTCCCACAGACCAAAAAACATGCTTGTTAGGCTGATTGGTGACTCTAAATTGACCCTAGGTGTGAGTGTGAGAGTGGATGGTTGTTTGGTGTGAGTGAGACAGGTCCCTCTTGTAAATGAGTCCCCGTGACTCAACGAGGCTAGCCTGTATAAATAAAGGTTGAATGAATGAATGAATGAATATAGGATTTTGTTGACATGATTTTTTTTTTATCATGTCAAAGGGAGAAATTGATATACGTATACATGTAATTATCAACGGATACATATTTAAACTGTACATTGAATCTGTTTTATTTCCCATATCAATGTTAAAGTCTCCACACAAAAAAACTTTTTTTATTAAAGGCAATGTAGAAAACTAAAAACAGGCACATGTCTGCATTGGTTTTTTTGCATTGGTATATAGTATCAGAGTGGTTTTAGGAGAGGGAGAAGTACAGTGGACCCAGTTTTATGTTTAGAGCATGAACTTAGAAATGCTCAAGTGAATAAAGAGAGTATTGTGGCAGTATTTTTTTATATAAAGAGAGCGTATGATATGATTTGAAGGGAAGGATTATTAATCAAAATTAGAAGAATGGGTATAATGGTCGTATGTTTACATGGATTAAGACTTTTTTTAGAAGGAAGACTAATACAAGTGAGGATAGGGAAGGATTATTCTGAGAGTTGGAATATGGAAAATGGGACAACACAGAGAAATATAGTTAAGTCTGTTAGTATTTTCTGTGGTAGTTAATGATATGTTTAAGGAAGTAGAGGGTGGGATGGGATTTTTACTTTTTGCTGATGATGGGGCAATGTGGAAAAGAGGAAGTCTGTTACGACCGGTAAAAGTCAAAACATATTTGAAGGACGCAGGACACAAAGAAAAGATTATAACAGAAGTTATTAACTAAACTAAGGTTTTCTGCAGCAGCTCCCTCTGCTCAGGAACCACCACCGACTTCTCCAGGCGTCCCACATCACAAAAAAAAAAAGTTTCAACTGAGAGATGGGTTAGGGTAAAGCGGCAAAAAGGAAAATAAAGCTGCCCAACAGAGCCAACTCTGTACAGAGCCGTAGAACCCTGTTGGACAGCGGGCTACCTGTACCAAAACTCTAGGCCTAAAGGATAAAACAAAAGAGGCGAAAATGGGACTACCAGCCTTACCCAACCAGAAAGTTATGAAAGTAAAGTTAAGCAGAAAAGAGCAAAAACAAGAGAGCAGGAGTCAACACAGCTGTCTCCAGAGGACAGCCCTCCTGAGCCCAGTCTCTGAGACTCAGATGAGAGCCCTCAATGGCTCAGGTTCCCTACTCTAGGTAATCTAGCACCAGTACTACCAAAGCCTTTGTCATTTGACATACTACCTAGACTTCCCATGGGAGTTTGTCATTTGACATACTAACTATACTTCCCATGGGTTTGTCAAATGACAACTTGAATTAGCATTTTTGCAGCCATTGGTATGTATATGAGGCCATTCTGTTGGCGTGGAGGATGCCTTGGGGGCATTTTGTATCAAACTAGCTAATTAGGTGAGGTGGCCATTTTGAATAAAACAAGCTCATTAGGTGAGGCGGCCATTTTGAATAAAACAAGCTCATTAGGTGAGGCGGCCATTTTGAATCAAACAAGCTCATAAGGTGAGGCGGCCATTTTGAATCAAACATGGTCATTAGGTGAGGCGGCCATTTTGAATCAAACAAGCTCATAAGGTGAGGCGGCCATTTTGAATCAAACAAGCTCATTAGGTGAGACGGCCATTTTGAATAAAACAAGCTCATTAGGTGAGGTGGCCAATTTGAATCAAACATACTCATAAGGTGAGGCGGCCATTTTGGATCAAACAAGCTCATTAGGTGAGACGACCATTTTGGATCAAACAGGCTAGCAAACTAGCTTGTATCAAACTAGCTTGTATCACATTAGCATTTTTGCAGCCATTGGTATGTATATGAGGTCATTCTGTTAGCGTGGAGGAGGCTAGCAAACTAGCTTGTATCAAACTAGCTTGTATCAAACTAGCTAATTAGGTGAGGCGGCCATTTTGGACGGCCATTTTGAATCAAACATGCTTATTAGGTGAGGCGGCCATTTTGAATCAAACATGCTCATTAGGTGAGGTGGCCATTTTTAATAAAACAAGCTCATTAGGTAAGGCGGCCATTTTGAATAAAACAAGCTCATTAGGTGAGGCGGCCATTTTGAATCAAACAAGCTCATAAGGTGAGGCGGCCATTTTGAATCAAACAAGCTCATTAGGTGAGGTGGCCATTTTGAATAAAACAAGCTCATTAGGTGAGGTGGCCAATTTGAATCAAACATACTCATAAGGTGAGGCGGCCATTTTGGATCAAACAAGCTCATTAGGTGAGACGACCATTTTGGATCAAACAGGCTAGCAAACTAGCTTGTATCAAACTAGCTTGTATCACATTAGCATTTTTGCAGCCATTGGTATGTATATGAGGTCATTCTGTTAGCGTGGAGGAGGCTAGCAAACTAGCTTGTATAAAACTAGCTTGTATCAAACTAGCTAATTAGGTGAGGCGGCCATTTTGGACGGCCATTTTGAATCAAACAAGCTTATTAGGTGAGGCGGTCATTTTGAATCAAACATGCTCATTAGGTGAGGCGGCCATTTTGAATCAAACATGCTCATTAGGTGAGGCGGCCATTTTTAATAAAACAAGCTCATTAGGTAAGGTGGCCATTTTGAATAAAACAAGCTCATTAGGTGAGACGGCCATTTTGAATCAAACAAGCTCATAAGGTGAGGCGGCCATTTTGAATCAAACATGGTCATTAGGTGAGGCGGCCATTTTGAATCAAACAAGCTCATAAGGTGAGGCGGCCATTTTGAATCAAACAAGCTCATTAGGTAAGGCGCCCATTTTGAATAAAACAAGCTCATTAGATGAGGTGGCCAATTTGAATCAAACATATTCATAAGGTGAGGCGGCCATTTTGGATCAAACAAGCTCATTAGGTGAGACGACCATTTTGGATCAAACAGGCAAACAAACTAGCTTGTATCAAACTAGCTTGTATCACATTAGCATTTTTGCTGCCATTAGTATGTATATGAGGTCATTCTGTTGGCGTGGAGGAGGCTAGCAAACTAGCTTGTATCAAACTAGCTTGTATCAAACTAGCTAATTAGGTGAGGCGGCAATTTTGGGCGGCCATTTTGAATCAAACAAGCTTATTAGGTGAGGCGGTCATTTTGAATCAAACATGCTCATTAGGTGAGGCGGCCATTTTGAATCAAACATGCTCATTAGATGAGGTGGCCATTTTGAATAAAACAAGCTCATTAGGTGAGGTGGCCATTTTGAATAAAACAAGCTCATTAGGTGAGGTGGCCAATTTGAATCAAACAAGCTCATTAGGTGAGGTGACCATTTTGGATCAAACAGGCTAGCAAACTAGCTTGTATCAAACTAGCTTGTATCGCATTAGCATTTTTGCAACCATTGGTATGTATATGAGGTCATTCTGTTGGCGTGGAAGAGGCTAGCAAACTAGCTTGTATCAAATTAGCTTGTATCAAACTAGCTAATTAGGTAAGGCGGCCATTTTGAATCGAACAAGCTTATTAGGTGAGGCGGTCATTTTGAATCAAACAAGCTCATTAGGTGAGACAGGCTACCACTACCGGTGTATGAATGTGTGTATGAATCGGTGGATGGTTGGTATTGTGAAACGCTTTGGGGCTCCTCACAGGGGGCTGGAAAGCACTATATAAATAAGCTCCATTTACCATATATATATATATAATATATATATATATATATATATATATATATATATATATATATA
>JBBPBX010020061.1:0-15971 GCA_038048925.1 Garcialebias charrua | reverse complement strand
CAAACCGTTTTCCCCACTAAGCAGTTCACTCCTACAGTGGACCAATCAGTTGGCGGGTGATAAGATGAATTCTAGGGGGTGTCCTCTACCCTGTTGGCTCCTCCCAAGTTGCCACAGCCAAAGTGGTTCAAGATGTTAAGGTTCATGCGCGATCAACAAGGGCGGAGTGACCATCGGGAGATTCGGGAGATTTCCCGATGGGCCGCGTCATGAATGGGCCGATAGGCGCACGAGGAAAATGATGACAGTTTAAAAATCTGCTCAAAATCGACTTGTCCCTGCGTTTAGACTGCAGGCTGCAGCCTCTTAAAGGGAGGGAGCGCTGATCACTTTAAGAGACTGCAGCCTGCAGCCTCTGAAAGCGCTGATCCCTTTAAGAGACTGTGCTGCACTGGGCTGGCAGCTTGGGAGCTACCATTTGATAAAAAACACCCCTGAAAGTTCACCGTTGGTTGAGTCCAACCCAGGAGCGAAACACGGTTATTTTCCAAAACATCTGATGGAGCAGCGCGGAGTCCAAACTGCTAATTAGCAATAAAAATGGATAGGAAGAGGCCAGGTGGAGCTGAAAAAGTCAGGTTGAAGAAAAGAAAGGCGTTACAGGAGGAAGCTGCCAAAATGTGCAAAGCTTACAGACATTTTTTCAAAGAGACAGACAGAAGAAGCAACAATGATATAAATTAAAAACTAGCATAATAAATTAAGCTAATGTCACAACGTTGTACTGTACAGTACTATGTCACTAAACTGCATGAAAGTCAAGTGGGACCTAAACGGACATAGCTTAATTAAAAATAAAAGCAGAAATATATAAATTGACCAATAAATAAATAAACGTCAAAGGACAATTTAAATTAAAAGAGAACTGATGCATGCTCAATAATCCAGGTAGAAAAATCTAAAAAAGCTAATTGTCTGGTCCTCTGGACATTTTTTGCTTTGTTTTGTTTTGTTTTTTGAATGTCCAGAGGACCAGACTTAGCTTTTTTAGAACTTTATCTCATATTTTAAAAATTAATTGACCATCATGGTATTTTTTTCCAGCTTAGTTCCAACAAATTATATATTTTAATTCATAATTTTACATTTTACTGTGCTAAAATACTGGTAGGCCTATATATATTTTTTTGTTTTTACTTTTACTCTTAGATGACTTGTGTTATGTAATTAAATTTTTAAAAAAAATTCCACACAAGTCCTTATTTACGTAATGAGGCATAAATGCATGAGGTGAAGTGAAAACAGGAGACAGAAAAATGTTAAAGCAACACATTTAATAGACAAATAAAAATAAACTCATGCATATGCATACATATTGCAACCAATGCCAAACTTGTCTCTGATTTTGCTTGTCTTGACCCTAAAAACTTTTCAGAGATAAGGCTTAAAGGACTCAAGAGCTCAGCACTTCAAGAAATAAGCAAAAATCTGCTTAGATTTGATGAGAGAGCCACAGTGAGTACTTTACACACAGAGCTGTCCAGTCTAGCATCCCAGTGGGATAGGCTCAAAAAGTCCCCTCTGGAAGAGTCCACTGTCAGGATAGGTACTGAGATGGAACAGGGTGGCCAGGAGGGCTCAGTTGAACCAGAGATTGAACTTGAAAGCAGGGCTTGTTCTTCTTGCAGAAACTGTGTTATCTGTGTTTACCTTATATTGACACAGTATAACCTTTTCACAGATGCCTACCCAGTTATAGGGCTGGCATACAAATATTTGTGGACTCTTTCATTGTGTCAGGTTGCATGTGAAAGAAGCTTCTCTCTCAAGTTCATCAAGAATAGACTATGAAGCACACTTAACCAGGAGCATTTGGAGGCATTTATGCTGATGTCCACAGAGAAAGAACTTCTTATGTCCATTGACAATGACAAAGTAACAAATATGGTGGCAGAAACTAGTGCACTTCTTAGGCGCTTACTGATGCTGTAGATCACATGTCAAACTCGAGGCCCATGGGCCAAATCTGGTCTCATTGACATTTTATCTGGCCTCAAATTTAATATTTTAAATGTAAAATAGTTTTATGGTTTATCTTTTTGTCACTGTATTTAGTGCAAACTTCTCATGACAGCCGGCCAACGTTCAAGCCAACAAAATTACGTTTTGAGTTTTTCAGTAATCTTTGAGTCTGATATGGAAAGAGCAACAAAGAATTGACTTATCTTTTTCTGTTTTTTAAGTCAACTAATTTAGTTTTTTTTCCCCACCTGATTTGCTGAATTGTAACAAAATGTAACAAAAAATTATAACTAAAAAAAAGTTGTTGATTGTATTGCAATAAAAAAAATATTATAGGCTACATTTTTGCCTAATATTTTTAAAATGTGAAAAAATGGGCCACTCTTGGCCATTAAACTCCCGGGCTGAAAAGTTGTCCCACTCCGCCCCTGGCGATCAACCAGGTAAAAAGTCCAACAATGTTCAGTCGGGTCATATGGACAGTTTCTTTTTTTGTTGAGAGACGTTTCGCCTTCCACCCGAAGGGCCTCATCAGATAAAGAAACTGTTCAGATGACCTGACTGAACATTGTTGGATTTTTTTTTTACCTGGATGATTGAGTATGAACTTTGATATCCATCCGTTATTTTTACCTGCTTCTTCCTTTTTGGATCACAGGTGTCAAAATCAGGCAGTCACAGCACGAGAGATACGGGACATCCTGGACAAGTCACAAGTCTATCACAGGGACGCACAGAGACAAACGAGACAGAAAGCCATTTGCATTCCTAACCACACCTAAGGACAATTTTGAGTTATCACTTAACCTAACATGCACCGGCACATGCTGAGAGGTGGCCACTCTACCAACTGCGCCTCCATGCCACCAACTTTAAAACATTCTTTCTGAAAAAAATTCATAAACAATGACATTCTGGAAAATTTGAACACTTCCCAACAACAATGCAAAATATAAATATGGGTCTGAACACTGTAACTATAAACATCTTAACACATGAAGTGAAACATGAAGTGGGAGCAAGCATCGTAAAAATATTTCGTGTTAAATTACGAAAACAAATTAATTCAATCGACTGAATGCAGATCTGACAAAATAAATATAATCTAAAATTGTATCAAACTACTTAACTACTGCAAAACAGAGACTTTAATTCAGCTATGATAATGTTTAATCTTTAAAAACACTTACCGGTAAATTTTTTATCAGCATTTTTTTTTGGAAACCACCAACTCTTGCTCGGCTGCTGTTTCTACAAATATATGACAAAAAACATTATGTATTATTATTTTTAATCTAAACTAGTACTCAGATTTATTAAGGATCATACTATCACACCAAATAATTAAAGTCCAATCTGTTTTATTAGCTTTATAATTCACTAACAATAGGTTGAATAAAAAAATACGTCAGGTCAACCAGTACTGTACAGTATTTTGGATTATGTTAATGGCATTTGAATTACAAATAGAACACAATACATATTAAAAAATGTTGTTTATAATAAAACTGAAGATCAGAGCACATTGAAACAAAGCAGATACACTTTAGACATCAAGATAAAGCCCAAATTGCCACAATTTTAATAGTTTCACAAGAAATGACAGCTTTTCCACACAGTTAGGACAATTATACAGTTCATTTTGAAATGTGTTGCCATTTGTTCACATCTGTTTTCATCCTTCCTGAATCCAAACTTTTATCAGCTAGTCTGTGAGCATCATTCTGTGGTTTTAGTTTTGATACACTAAACATTCAATTGGAGACTAATTGAATGAATCTGTAGGCAGATCAATAAAGCACACACACTCAGTACTCTTGCTGANCACACACACACAAACCTCCTGAGAAAGGACGTCACTTAATGGCAGTACATGTCAGTTTCTCACGCAGTGCAGCCCGAGGGCTCCACGTTATGCAAATCCAGCAGTGGTTTGAGGCCTTGAGATTTTTCTTTACCTCCTAAATGTTTACATATATCAAATATATATAATACAGTATTGTCTTTCTGTTAGGATTTATTTTTAAAACATTTAAAATTTTCCGAAAGTGAGCCTTCACTCATCAAATATACTGTATGTATATATATATATACATGTACTGTATATGTATACGTATACATTTACATGTGTACAGGTAGTCCTCGTCTTACGACGTTGATCCATTCCTACGCGGTGTCGTAAACCCGATTTTTTACGTAAGTCGGAACATGGTAAATGGTAAATGGTAAACGGAGCTTATTTATATAGCGCTTTCCAGCCCCCTGTGAGGAGCCCCAAAGCGCTTTACAATACCAGCCATCCACCCATTCATTCAGACATTCATACACCGGTAGTGGTAGCCTGCCTTGCAAGGTGCCATCCAGACCTACCGGGAGCAACTTGAGGTTAAGTGTCTTGCCCAGGGACACGACACATGGTGGGCGGACGCGGGATTCGAACCTCCAACCTTCCGATCGGGGGTCGACTGCCATTACCACTGTGCCACGGTCGCCCCATACGTACATACTGCACCATATACATGTACAGTACTGTATTACCAAGCACTTAGCCTATCCTAACACAGTACCCTACATAATTATCAAAAAACACATACGTTTGGGAGCCATAATGAAGGTCAAAAATAGTTAATGGCCTACTGGGAAGCTGGTGACGCCGTCCTCCTCGGTCCAGAGCGGCATACTCCGCCGTATTCCTCTGCCGCTGCACCGCGTACAGTACAATATTCTTCCGCCGCTGCGTTACGACGTTTACGACGTAAAAACGTGGAAATCAAAATAAGGCTTTTCATAGTAAATGGGAGATGCGTCGTGACCACGAAACGTCGTAACTCGAGACTGTCGTAACCCGAGGACTACCTGTATACTGTATATACACCTTTATTTATACAGGGTAATCCCATTGAGCCTCAGGGATTCATTTACATAGAGACCTTCTTCTTTTCCTTCTTCTTTCGGCTTTTCCCTCTTCTGGAGTCTCTACAGCGAGTCATCCTCCTCCATCTCACTCTGTCGGCCGTGGCACAGTGGTAATGGTAGTCAACCCCCGTTCGGAAGGTTGGAGGTTCGAATCCCGCATCCGCCCACCATGTGTCGTTGTGTCCCTGGGCAAGACACTTAACCCCGAGTTGCTCCCGGTAGGTCTGGATGGCGCCTTGCAAGGCAGGCTACCACTACCGGTGTATGAATGTGTGAATGAATGGGTGGATGGCTGGTATTGTAAAGCGCTTTGGGGCTCCTCACAGGGGGCTGGTTGGCGCTATATAAATAAGCTCCATTTACCATCTGTCCTCTGCATCCTCTGTCCTCACTCCACCTACCTCCATGTTCTCTCTAACTGTGTCCATATATCACCTCTTGGTCTTTTTCCTGGCAGCTGCATTTCTAGCATCCTTCTACCAATATACCCACTGTCCCTCCTCTGGGCATGTCCAAACCATCTCAGTCTGGCCTCTCTAACTTTATCTCCCAGTTGTTCAACATGTGCTGTACCTCTGATGATCTCATTCCTGATCTTATCCATCCTTGTCACTCCTAAGGAGA
Organism: Garcialebias charrua; assembly: GCA_038048925.1. Lineage (NCBI taxonomy): Eukaryota > Metazoa > Chordata > Actinopteri > Cyprinodontiformes > Rivulidae > Garcialebias > Garcialebias charrua. Next base: position 10,469 of record JBBPBX010020061.1, on the reverse strand, counting down.
ACCTCAGCATCTTCATTTCTGGCACTTCCAGTTCTTTCTCCTGTCTTTTTGTCAATGTCTCTGTCTCCAGATCATACAACATAGTGTAGTGGACCTACCCAGGGTCAAAATTAAGGTTTTTGAACTGTCCAGTGATGACCTCTACTGACCTCTCAGTAAAGCAAGACATTTACTACAAAATCATTCATTTAGCTAAAATCTGATAACATAGTCACCAAAAAGAGACTATTTCTATCTTTGATTTTAGGCTGATGTGATCAAAAGAATAACTTTTGTCATTTTCATGATGTGTGCTTTTAAGCTGTGTTATTCTTTAAGAGTTAAACTGTGTTCACTGCTGTGTTAAAGGGAAATCTCGGGTCACAGAGACCCGACTGTTTTGTTTAGAAATAAGAAGACAGTTTAATCCGTTGTTTTTCATGAACAAGGCTCCAGCTTTCTCTGTCTGTTCCTAAACATTTCCCTCTGCTGCTGGCTGTAACCTTGGGTCCTGATAAGACAAGTGAACTCCTCGACTGGTCCTTCCTTAAGTACTAGTCCTAAGTTTTGCTGACACACTTGAGAGTCTGCAAGAGTCTGCAGAGTTTGGAAGGAACCAGCAGGTTCCTCAAGAGTTTGCTGGGAATTTCAAAGAGATGTGAACCTTTCCCAAGAGCTGGGTACGTTTTGGTCAAGAGCTAACGACCTGCGTCTTCAGCTAAGGACTGATAACAGGCTGTTATGAGTCCACCTCGAACGAGCGTTTGTTATTCCTTCCTGGAATAAATTATCTTGAGCCAAGAAGCCACGACTGTCACGACTTCTGCCGACGAAAGCGAGTATCACCGACACCGACAAGGTAAACACGCGTGGAGTCCAGCTTGGACTTGCGGGACCGACGACTCGTCAGTCTAAAGTTGACCACAGCTCTTTACCAGAACCAAGGCGGACGTCTTAAGGTAAAGGAGCAGCTGTTTGCTTGCTGGAGGTGTGATGATATCTTAGCTGGACGCGTACGGAAGAGTGTCATCTGGTTTCATAAATGCAAGATAAACTTCCTCTCTTAACCTCCCAATTCTTCTTAAATCTTTCCTCCTATCTTTTTCCCTCAATTCTAAGCTGGAAACTATTTTAAGCTGAAGAGCCCACAGACTAAATATGTTAACATCCAATATTGAAGTCTGTTGTGTTGAATTTAAGTGTGCTGACGTTTTAAATTGAAAGAAAGTGAAATCATGTCAATCAAGTGTAATGGTGTTAATTTAGTTGATTTATTTTAAATAAATGATAGTGTCTCTTTGACATATCAAACTAAGTTAACGTCTTTGTCACTTAATGGCTCTGTTTATTTATCCATCATAAAGATCACAGAGATATTGGGTAAACTGAAAAAGAACAGAATCCGTGAATTTACTATTCAATCTGAATAAGTAAATTAATTAAGGTAAAGAGGTCAGTATTAATATTGACCTCCTCATAACCCCTTACATCTGGTGGCCTCGTACGTGGTTCTGAAAGTTTATTGATAAAACTGTGATCTCTCGTGAACTGTAACGTCATGTTTGCATATTGGGATCCAAGTTTTAGACTCTAACAGATTAATTATTTTGGCTGGAAAAGTGTTCAGAACGATTGCAGGACTGCAGTTAATGACATTTGACGCTGAAATTGTTATTTGTTCAACTTTTGAAACGCTATAAGTAGTTTGGTGGGGATCTGTCTCGCTGTGTGGGAAGTGTTTGGTGGTTCTGATAAGGACCCGGTCCAGATTACGTTGCACAAGCTGAGGCAATCTCACTGCAAAATGACCGCCGAGTCAAATTGCCTGAAAAGCTAATTTAACATCTACAAGATTGCTGTGCTGGTATTTTACATGTTGGAGCAGGTCATAGAAGCATATTACTGTTAGAACGGTGTCGGATAGTGGTTCTGAAACCCGAGTTCTGCTCCTTTAAAGTGGACGGAACCGACCTGAACGCGGCTCCGAGGGAGTCCGTGTCGTGTTACAGTTGACGTGCTGGTTACTGAGCGTAGCTTAGTCGTGCCTGTTTTAAATGTGATTGCCACGTTTCAGAGTTTTGGGGAGTTAATTCGAAGCGTTTGAGTTGGTTACGAGTCTATAAAGTTGTGTTCTGTTGTGCTAAGCTAACGTTAAAGAGCTACGTGTCCTAGTACACGTTTGTTTATGAGCTGTGATTGGATGAAACGAGAGCTGTGAGCTGTCAATCACTCGTAGCGAGCGCTGATTCGCTGTAGTGGGAACGCACGCCGTTGCGACCAACCCACTTTGTCGTCATTTCCGGTACTACATTGGTCGAAGGTAAGAAAACTACATTTACCATGAATGCTTGGAATGAACTACAACCGCTGTGATTGATTGGTTGACGTCACGTATCTGTGTAGCGAGCTCCGCCTCGCTCAGCACAGCAGAGCTGGTGACGCGCTGCGTCGACCCGCCTATTTGTGTCGTCATTTCCTGATGCACTTTGAGTGACAAGCAGACCCAGTTCACACACACACGGTGAAAAGTGGTTTCACTAGAGTTTAAAAACTCATTTAAAGCCATCTAAACTGTCTAACAACATATATTTGTCTCTGACAAGACCGCAGTTCGAGCGTTTATCACGAACATACTAGAAACTAACTCTAAAAGGTAGTTTTCAGTTAAATACTGAATGAAATAAATCAGTCTCCACGTGATAAATTAAGACTCAAAGCTGCCCCCTGTTGGTTAAAAGACGTTGACAGATGAGTTTTCTCAAAAACATCATAAAGAAGTCAGCATTTTTATGGTGAGTTACCAGCTTTTAAAATTGTTCTGTACACAAACAAAAACTCCTGTTTATTCTAAATACAAATTTTAGAATAACAGAGGTACAGACAAACAATTTATGCTCATTTTAAATACTGAAGAGATTTATAATGACACTCAAAAGGGAATTTTTATTTGATTTTCAAATTAAATATAAAAAAAAATGATGGAGAACAGAGCGTTTCCACATTAAGCTCTTCGCATCTCTGAATTTTAAACAGAATTGTTGTACATCTGTACACTTTTAGTTAAAAATGGCATTTTTAACGTTTTTCTGTGTAAAATTAATGACTCCAGTTTATTTTAAATAAAAAGTTTAAAATAACAAACAAAATTACATTTTTCAATCCAGATAACTGCGGCAACTCAAAAGGTTTTACTGAAACTGAAATACATTCTCTTGGTGCAAAATAAAACAAAATCTGCTAACATTTTAGTGTTAACATTGCATTTATTTGTAATCTTTAAAAAGGCGTTTGAGTGAAAGACAGAAAACATTAAGCGTGGTTTAATAGTAATTGTTTTAAAAAATAGGTCTATTAAGTTAATACGGCCACGAGGGCTTAACTTACCATATGTTTCATTGCAGGTAAAACCTAAAATAAATAAAAAGGTACTGAATGAATGAAAGACTTGTTTATAGATTACTGGAATAAACCCAGGAAGCTGTTTTAGTTAAATAACTCACCGCTAAGAAAGCATTTATTTGCATACACTATAATAAATACCGTCTTATTGATTCAAACAAAATCAAAACTAAAAGATGGGAGATAACAATTATGATGAAGCTTTACAGCTGCTCACAGCAAAGCTTGAATTGTTGAGGCATAATAACATTCGCAGAAGAGAAATTTTTCAACAAGAAAAACTTAAGTTAAAACATGAGATCAAACAAAATCAAAACAAAAAGATGGGAGATAACGATTGTGATGAAGCTTTACAGCTGCACACAGAAATACTTGAATTGTTCAGGCAAGATAACATTCGCAGAAGAGAAAATTTTCAACAAGAAAAACTTGAGTTAAAAAGTGAGATTGAGCAATTAAAAAGAAAAATAAAACGGCGTGCTATAAATGGTTTTGATGTTCGTCAACTCCCTGACCCGATCTGGTTAAAAACAAAACCAGAGCGTGAACTACATTACCAAGAAAAGGTCAAATCCCACTCGCTGGAGCTGGAAGGGACAAGTTCATCAACTCCCTCTCCTAAAAAAGGCGAGAAGAAACATGTTTTTCAAACTAACAGACCACTTAGTGAAGATGCCCGCTGGAACAATGAGCCGGAGTGGCTCAGACAAGACCCAGAGTACATAAAACGATTTCAAAGGGGCGCACGTCCTAAGGATAAGAAAGATGGTCACAAAAGTAAACCATATCACAAAAGGGGGTCCGAACAGGAACCCCCAGTTCAAGGACAAGCCCCTCCTGCCCCTGCCCCTCGAACGGAACAGTCCGAGACCGGCAAAAAATCACAGAGGTTCCAGAAAAAAGGCAACGCACCACTAAGCTCTGAGGAGATAGTGGACAAAAGTTGGTTGTTTGAAAACTTGAATGATACAGAGGATGACCGAACTGGTACAATGCATGACTTTGTCTTTGATAACTCCGAGCACACAAATAACCAGCTGCTCAAAGCAAAGAATGAACTGATAAGGCAGAAGTGCAAACGACTAAGAGAAAAACTTCTCAAAGAAGGCCTTGAGCTACAACATCAGTTTAAACAATCAGTGATGACACAGTGCGCTGTAACTGCTGTTGAGGCTCACATGCAAAACAAAACACCCACTGAGGCGTGCCCAGGTCAAAAGGTCGTATCCCAGTCGCAAAAAAGCGAGAATAAACACCGTCGTCTCAAAGGTCCTCTGACCTCAGAAGAGGCAGAGAACATGCGTCGGTTGTTAAAAGAGTGGGATGATACTAGCGAGAATGAACACTATCGTCTCAAAGGCCTTCTGACCTCAGAAGTGGTGGAGTACACGCGTCGGTTGTTAAAAGAGTTGGATAATACTAGCAAGAATGAACAAGATTTTCAAACTGACATACACCGAAATGTTGGTACCAGTTGGAACAGTGACTCAAAATGGTTTAAAGGGAGCCCCGCCCCTGAAGCACCTCAGATTGAAAAGTCTGAGACAAGCAACGAACCACAAAAGGTAGGTGTTCACTCTCTAAGAGACCCACAACGGTTCAGATCGAACCAGATGGGTGAAAACCGAGGTCAATCGGTGGGTGGACTTCAAAAGAAATTGAAGGATGAGGACCTATACTCATGTAACTATGCGTCGTCCCAACAGCCACCCCCGAGCCTTGGAACTGCACCTCCCGCGCCTCGAACAGAACAGTTCGAGACAGGCAAAGAGTCACGAATGTCCCGGAATAATGGCCCAACACCTCTATGCTCGGAAGAGACAGAGGAAGTAAGTAGTTTGTCAGTAGATTTGAATGTTACTGTGCTTGACCAACCTGATACAATGAGTGGCGTTATCATTGATAATGACACTATCAACATTGACCAACCTGGAGCGATGTGTAGCACTGTCTTTCACAAAGACTCAGAGCACACAAATAACTCAGCGCACACTACTACCAACATTGCCATGGATGTTGACAGCAAACCAATTGCTGACACACAACAACATCCTGAAGGTCATGATGCTGACAGCCAACAAGATGCTGACAGTAAGCAAGATTACACAGACAGAGTCACACGTGAACAGAAACGTGGGCCAAGACCTGTGAGGTTTCTGTGTAACTTTATACAAAGGGGGGTGGCTAAGAAAGCTTACCTGCCTATCACACTGGAAGGTGTCCTTGAGCGTGAAGCCCTCCTGGATGGCAGTTCTGATATAACTATTATGTCGGCCAAGCTGTTCGAGGAGCTGAGGACCGCCGCTAACGGTGTTGACAGGCAAATACCCTTTGAGAAATGTGCTATTGAGCTACAGGGTCTCGCAGAGACGAGAACAACCCTAACAGCTATGGCTATGGTTCACATGCAGATTGGCGAAATGACACTACGCCACCCGGTGTACGTGTCTAAACTTGACTCATTCCCATTTTTGGTTGGCCAAGATTTTATAAACCGCTTCAACGCGATTATAGATTATGGTCGACGGAAAATGTGGAGCACAGTGAGAAAACCCCTGCCAATAAAAGTGCTTCCTAGTTGCGATACAGACTGCCTAACCGCAGGTACCGCAGAGGACACAAGGGACTGCTCATCCGAGGACGAGAGCCCGGTAAGTGAACCTTCAACTACAGGTGAGACAGAAGAGACCCAAAAGTTGGACCAAACTCTGGCCCAACAAGAGAACCTCCTCTGTGAGCTGACACATTCAGCACTCCCTGACCACTGCCTACCACAGGTAGTGAAAGGTGTTGAGATCCACGGATCCCACACCGAAGACGCTGTACTGTCCTCTGGGACAGGTAATTCGGCAATCAACCAAGCTTTCGTTGAAACCTTGGTTCAAGGGCATCTGAGTCCAGAAAATGACAGTCAACCAAACGCTGACAGTCACTTGGACATCATTGTTGCAGATTACGAGGACCCCTCATCAGACAAGAAGGGGGCAAACTCACATTACCTACCACAGGTAGAGAAAGGTGTGGAGATCCAAGGACCCCACACCGAGGTTGCTGTACTGTCCCCTGGGACAGGTAAATCGGCTATCAGCCAAGCTTTCGATGAAACCTTGGTTCAGGGACATTTGTGTCTAGAACTAGTCAGAAATGACATAGTTTTTACAGACTCAAAGAGCCCCTCTTCAGTCGAGAGGTGGGAAGACACACACAACGACAGTGACCCGTCGCAGTCTGTACAATCAGACACACCTGCGACTGCGCCGACGGTTGTGACACACCTGAATTACACGGAAAGAGGTAAACGTAAGAAGATACGTTGGCCAAAACCTAAACGATTCCTGTGTACCGTCTTCTCTCAGCTGCGCGAACAGCTTAAACTAAACGGTGGCATCCTAACTTGTGCCCATGGACGGACGTCCTCACCTGTGCTCGTGGTCCCCCATGACCAAAGGGGGGTGATGTTAGGCCATGCCAAAGACAAAGATTTGAATGTACACCTCAGAAACACTTTTGCTTTCGCCCAGAAAAACCTGGAAAGATCCGCTGAAGGACGTAAGGCGTACTATGACCAGAAGGCCTCTCACAATGAACTCCAAGTGGGAGACAGAGTCTGGTACTATACGTTCGCTCCAGCAACCGGGAAAGGAGGGTCCGAGACCGGAACTCTCGCCCGCAAACTGATGCCCAGGTGGACTGGACCTCATCTGATAACAGACAAAGTGTCCTCAGTCGTCTACGAAATCAAAATCAGCAAAGGCCGCAAAGAGCCAATTGCTAAATGGGTACATCGAAATCAGATCAAACCTTACAAGGCGTTCAATGACTCCACAAAAGACAAAGATCTCACAAACTCACCGACTTCATGGGATAATAAGGTCGTACAAACACAAGTTAGTAAATAAACTAATCAGGTTTAAACTACCGTATTTCTCCACCCTATAAGTCGCATTGTCCAATTTGAACTTAGAAGCGCTAAGTCTAACACCCACAACAAAAACTAATCTTAACAACCGTTTAAATCCACGAGATTTAATTTGACCTCGGTCATAAAGTTGAGACCTGTTTTTCTTGTGTGTTGCACTTTGGAATCTGACGACAAGAGTGTGTCGAAGCAGTGAAACGTTGTTTCCTTGTTGTTTAGTCATTACTGTTGTCATTAGTTGAGATACTGTTTGGTTCTGAACACTCCCAGCCAAAAAGGTTTTGTATTAACATTGGTTAATGAATGATATGGATTTAACTATGCCAACATGCAGTTCATTTTGTTAAATCTCAATCGTTGAAGAGTCAATGTAGTTTAGAGCTACCCAAGGTACCATAAACTACACTGGTCTCACAATTTCTAAATTGAACCGATTCGATCGTTTCTATTCTAGATTATCTATTCATTTTGATGAGTCTCGCCATAGACTTCAAAATTTATTAGGAATACCAAATCCTACGTCGTTCGTCTAAAAGACAACAGACATTTAGATCAAACTATATTTCATTTTTCTATTTTAGTTTAACCTAAACTAAGTAATGAATGGAGGAATAGTTTGGAATTAGAGGCCTTCGTTACAGAAGCCCTCCAAAATTTTGTAGGTATAGATTCCTATATCTAATTTTACAGAATTGATCCACCCCTTAATTGGTAATTGTAGCTGATCTAAACCATGATAGCTTACATACCAGGTGCATATAGGTAAGGCTTAATGTAAAATCCCAATCATAAGCCCACCTTAAAAAACCACATAATTGCATGACACATAGAACCAGAGTGGCACTGACTGGAAACCAACCAGCCACCAACCATCGATGTGGGGACCTGCAGCTCCAACGCTTGGTCTTCAACCTTCATCCAAGGGTCGCCTCCTCTGCGTCAATCGAGGGATCCCCTCTACATGCTGATTATGAAAACAATTGTTGCTGATCAATCAACAAAACTAATCGTTGTGGATTTACTGCTGTGGAATTACCGCTGTGGATTATAAGACTTTGCTTTCCAAGGGATCACAGACTTTGTTTTCCAAGAGTTAACAGACTTTGTTTTCCAAAGGATTAAAAGCTTTTCGCAATGGGATTACCTCCGAACAGTATGAAATTTCCAAAACTTTATGGGATTATAATTTTTGATTTTTCTTTTCCACTTACTGGATTACTTCAAGATCAAAGACAGTTCAAGGTTTCCTTTCGTGTTGGACCCCATCCCCAAGGACTGGCGATGGCTTCCAAAAGGGGGGAGATGTAGTGGACCTACCCAGGGTCAAATTAAGGTTTTTGAACTGTCCAGTGATGACCTTTACTGACCTCTCAGTAAAGCAAGACATTTACTACAAAATCATTCATTTAGCTATAATCTGATAACATAGTCACCAAAAGAGACTATTTCTATCTTTGATTTTAGGCTGATGTGATCAAAAGAATAACTTTTGTCATTTTCATGATGTGTGCTTTTAAGCTGTGTTATTCTTTAAGAGTTAAACTGTGTTCACTGCTGTGTTAAAGGGAAATCTCGGGTCACAGAGACCCGACTGTTTTGTTTAGAAATAAGAAGACAGTTTAATCCGTTGTTTTTCATGAACAAGGCTCCAGCTTTCTCTGTCTGTTCCTAAACATTTCCCTCTGCTGCTGGCTGTAACCTTGGGTCCTGATAAGACAAGTGAACTCCTCGACTGGTCCTTCCTTAAGTACTAGTCCTAAGTTTTGCTGACACACTTGAGAGTCTGCAAGAGTCTGCAGAGTTTGGAAGGAACCAGCAGGTTCCTCAAGAGTTTGCTGGGAATTTCAAAGAGATGTGAACCTTTCCCAAGAGCTGGGTACGTTTTGGTCAAGAGCTAACGACCTGCGTCTTCAGCTAAGGACTGATAACAGGCTGTTATGAGTCCACCTCGAACGAGCGTTTGTTATTCCTTCCTGGAATAAATTATCTTGAGCCAAGAAGCCACGACTGTCACGACTTCTGCCGACGAAAGCGAGTATCACCGACACCGACAAGGTAAACACGCGTGGAGTCCAGCTTGGACTTGCGGGACCGACGACTCGTCAGTCTAAAGTTGACCACAGCTCTTTACCAGAACCAAGGCGGACGTCTTAAGGTAAAGGAGCAGCTGTTTGCTTGCTGGAGGTGTGATGATATCTTAGCTGGACGCGTACGGAAGAGTGTCATCTGGTTTCATAAATGCAAGATAAACTTCCTCTCTTAACCTCCCAATTCTTCTTAAATCTTTCCTCCTATCTTTTTCCCTCAATTCTAAGCTGGAAACTATTTTAAGCTGAAGAGCCCACAGACTAAATATGTTAACATCCAATATTGAAGTCTGTTGTGTTAAATTTAAGTGTGCTGACGTTTTAAATTGAAAGAAAGTGAAATCATGTCAATCAAGTGTAATGGTGTTAATTTAGTTGATTCATTTTAAATAAATGATAGTGTCTCTTTGACATATCAAACTAAGTTAACGTCTTTGTCACTTAATGGCTCTGTTTATTTATCCATCATAAAGATCACAGAGATATTGGGTAAACTGAAAAAGAACAGAATCCGTGAATTTACTATTCAATCTGAATAAGTAAATTAATTAAGGTAAAGAGGTCAGTATTAATATTGACCTCCTCATAACCCCTTACAATAGCTCGTCTCACCACTGTCTTGTTAAGTTTTCTTTTGATCTTTGCTGACACCCTTTTGTCACAAATCACTCCTAAAGCTTTTCTCCATCCACTCCATCCTGCATTGACTCTCTTTTTCACTTCTTTACCACACCCCATTTTCCTGGACAGTGGACCCCAAGTACTTGAAGTCCTGCACCTTTGTGACCTCTGCTCCTTGTAGCCTCACTGTTCCACTGGCCTCCCTCTCATTCACACACATGTACTCTGTCTTACTACGGCTGACTTTCATTCCTCTTCTTTCAAGTGCATACCTCCACCTCTCCAAGTTCTCTTCCACCTGTTCCCTGTTCTCACCACAGATCACAATGTCATCTGCAAACATCATAGTCCATGGGGATTCCTGCCTGACCTCATCTGTTAGTCGGTCCATCACCAGAGCAAACAAGAAGGGGCTCAGAGCCGATCCTTGATGCACTCCCACCTCCACCTTGAAGCTATCTGTC